>MU269990.1:50979693-51229693 GCA_021432705.1 Caranx ignobilis
CGCAGACATGCTAGTAGCACAAAATGCTAACAAGGAAGTGGCCTGTGTTAAGACTTCCTGTTGGTTTGCCAGCTCAAAGTAAACAATGCCAACCAATCAGGACTCAGGATTTTGTCTGTGCCCCGCCTGCTTCATTTGCATATTTCAGACCTAAAGGCTGGATGCTTAACTGCTGACACTTACAATGACTAATATACTTGGAAACAGCAGTCAAACTGATGTCTGTCTGCAGTAGCTCTTATCAATGCCCTGTAACTGATCTGTAAAGTAACAGTGTGTCCAGCTGCTGTGGTTCTGACCGTCTCGTCCTGTCCCGCAGTCATCTACAGCACCAAACTGTACCGCTTCTTCAAGTACATCGAGAACAGAGACGTGGCCAAGTCTGTGCTGAAGGACCGAGGACTCAAAAAGATCCGCCTGGGAATTGAAGGTACAGAGTGGTTTCTTCTTCTTCAACTCATGGTAATGTGTGGAACAGTACCTGTGCCTGCTCCACTCTCTGCAGTCTGATCATAAAATGTCTGAAGTCAGGAGGGTTTGTAGCTTTGCGGATGCAGCTCAAAGCTAGACAGAGGAGTTTGTGTGGATCTCTGTCCTGAGCTGTCAGTCCTCACAGTTCGCCTCGAGCATTTTGACCTAAAAAAAAAAACACAACAAACCAGGAAGAACATTTTCACTGATGTAACTTGTTAAGGAGGAACTGGAATTTTCCTCCAGGGTCACAATGAGAAACATTGTCAGGTCTTTAAAGAAGCTGTTGGCAGGTTGCTACACACCCAGTGTTAGCATGATCAGCTGTTTGTTCACCAGTAAACCAGATCACCATAAATATTAGCTGTTGAACTGTCAGTCCAAAGGCTGAGCCATGTTTTACTTATATTTCTATCACTTCATGTTAAAGTTAGCTTGCTAACAGCTCGCCCCGCTCCAGTCAGACCATCTCATCCCTTTCCGATACCGAGTCACAGAGTCCAGCCTGTTACAATCTTATTCCTACTAAGACGTATAAATATAACTTCTAAACAGTTTATTAATCATCAATGAATATTTAAGATTTACAAAACAGCATCAAACTCACTAAATGAACAATTTATTAATAAATTGTTTATTTGTAAAAAAAATAGTTTGAAAAAAATGTAAACTGTTGAATGTACTAGTTAAGAAGAGACGCTGTGAGTTCAGCATCAAACTTCCTTTTCCTTGATCCAGCAGCAGCTACAACAGGCCTCCTGTTGTGGATCCACTTCACACGATCACTTTTTTTTTCTCGTACTGACGTTAGCATGCTAACCAGCTGACCGCGGCCCAGTTGGCCCGTCTTGTCACTTTCTGATGCCAAGTCACTAGTAAAGTAAAGTCTCTTGTAGCTTCCTGTAAATATCTTTATCTCTGAAACAAAGGCGAGAGTTTCCATAAAGGTATAAAATAAAACACGACACAAATAAAACCATAAAACCTTCAAAGGTGTGTTTTTCAGAAGCCGTCACACTTTTCCACGCTGTTGTTGTTTCCTGAAATGTTCCTGTGATCCTCCTCAGGTTACCCGACATACAAAGAGAAGGTGAAGCGGCGTCCTGGAGGTCGTCCAGAGGTCATCTACAACTACGTCCAGCGTCCCTTCATTCGCATGTCATGGGAGAAGGAGGAGGGGAAGAGCCGCCACGTGGACTTCCAGTGCGTCAAGTCCAAGTCCACCACAAACCTGGCTGCGGCGGCCGCGGACATCCCCCAGGACCAGCTGGTGGTCATGCACCCTCCCGGTCCGCAGGTGGACGAGCTGGACACTCTGCCACCCATCAGCGACGCCCCCCACCCCCAGCCGGCGCTCGGGCAGTCGCCGGAGAGCAACATGAGCCCCCAGCCCCCGGCGCCAGCCCATGAGGGCCTGAACCAGCAGCAGGCTCAGGACAGTCCGAACCAGGCGGCGCACAGCCTGGCCCACGGCAACCAGCAGCAGCAGCAACAGCATGGCAACAGCCACACTCAGGCCACGTACCACTACGAGCCGGACCCTGACACACCGTCACCCTCTGCATGAGACCAGTGACACACACACACACTGCCCCCCCACCCGCCCCTGTGTTCACACTGCCAGCAACAACACTTTTATTACATCATTACACCGAGTTCATTCAGCGCTAGAATCTCCTACAGAAAAATAAGCACTTGAACACAGCACGGCTCACATCCAGCAGTGACACAGTGAAGCACAGAAACCTGATTGGCCAATCACTTTAACCTTCTCTCCACCTGAACATGTCCCGCCTCCTGCCACTTGTTGCTCTCAGTGTGAACACAAACTTCCCCCCTCCCTCCTTCTCTCCTCCCTCCTCCCCCTCCTTCCCCTCCTGAGTGGCGACACACCACTTTGCCTTCTGTTGCACGTCTGCTGCAGCCTTTTTCCTCACACAGCGTCCGAATGAACGAGAGCTGCTCAGCCAACGAGAGATAAAAGCACATCACCTCCGCTCGTCGGCGGCTTTTATTTCTGGGTTCAGAGGAGAAGTCGGTTGTTTTTTCACAAACACGCAAACAGACTGATCTCATTTCAAAGAAGCATGTGTGTCGTACTGTTAGGAAACTGTACCTCTGTTATAACATGGATTTCAGTGCCTCTGAATGAGTTAAGTTTGTTTTGTTTTTTTTTCTCCAGCACATGTGAAGGTCTTGTTTTTCTGTCATAGATGAGAGTTTTCATGTTTCTCTCCTTCTGTTGTTTATACCACATGAAATATTCCTAGTTTCAATCTGTTTTATTTTTGTTTGTTTGTTTTTTTACCCATTTGAGTCACGACTGAGCTGCTCAGAAAACTGCACATGTTCATCACCACTGCTGCGAGCACACAGGATGTCAGAAGAGATGTTGAACACAATGTTTTTCTAATAAAGAGAATTCACAACAATTCTGTGGATCCTAAACACCTCCTTATTTTGAATTATTTTTTAAAGCACATCACTTTTTTCAAACATTATCATAACCATTCATGAATCTTGAGGGAGCTATATGTAAGTTTTACTGTTGCTACGTAGCTAATGTTAGCATTTACAGCTTTTTCAATACCATTCCAAAGGGTGATCCAATGTTTTCTTCCTCCATTCTGTTACAGTTAGCATGCTAACAGCTACCACCACTCTGAAAAAAAGTCAAAATTTCTGAGAAAAAGAGTCAAAGTTTCTGAGGAAAAAGGCAGAATTTCTGTGAAAAAAGTCAAAATTTCTGAGGAAAAAGGCAGAATTTCTGTGAAAAAAGGCAAAATGTCTGAGAAAAAAAGGCAGAATTTCAAAGGAAAAAGTCAAAGTTTCAAAAAAAAAGAAAAAAAGGTAGAATTTCTGAGAAAAGTCAAAATTTCTGAGGAAAAAAGGCAGAATTTCTGTGAAAAAAGTCAAAATTTCTGAGGAAAAAAGGCAGAATTTCTGAGAAAAAAAGTCAAAATTTCTGAGGAAAAAAGGCAGAATTTCTGTGAAAAAAAGACAAAATTTCTGAGAGAAAAAGGGCAGAATTTCAAAGGAAAAAGTAAAAAAAAAAAAAAAAAAGTCACAATTTCTGAGAAAAATGTCAAAATTTCTGAGAAAAAAGAAGGAATTTCAAATGAAAAAGTAAAAAAAAAAAAAAAAAGTCACAATTTCTGAGAAAAAGGTAGAATTTCTGAGAAAAAAAGGTAGAATTTCTGAGAAAAAAAGGGAGAATTTCTGAGAAAAAGGGAGAATTTCTAAGAAAAAAGGCAGAATTTCTGAGAAAAAAGTCAAAATTTCAGAGGAAAAAGTAAAAATTTCAAAAAAAAAAAAAAAAGGCAGAATTTCTGAGAAAAAAGTCAAAATTTCTGTGAAAAAAAGGCAAAATGTCTGAGAAAAAAAGTCAGAATTTCAAAGGAAAAAGTAAAAATTTCAAAAAAAAAAAACAAAAAAAGGTAGAATTTCTGAGAAAAAAGGCAAAATTTCTGAGAGAAAAAGGGCAGAATTTCAAAGGAAAATAAAAATAAAAAAAAAAAGTCACAATTTCTGAGAAAAATGTCAAAATTTCTGAGAAAAAAGAAGGAATTTCAAAGGAAAAAGTAAAAATAAAAAAAGTCACAATTTCTGAGAAAAAGGTAGAATTCCTGAGAAAAAAAGGCAGAATTTCTGAGAAAAAGGGAGAATTTCTGAGAAAAAGGGAGAATTTCTAAGAAAAAAGGCAGAATTTCTGAGAAAAAAGGCAAAATTTCAGAGGAAAAAAGTCAAAATTTCTGAGGAAAAAGGCAGAATTTCTGTGAAAAAAGGCAAAATGTCTGAGAAAAAAAGTCAGAATTTCAAAGGAAAAAGTAAAAATTTAAAAAAAAAAAAACCCAAAAAAGGTAGAATTTCTGAGAAAAAAAGGCGAAATTTCTGAGAGAAAAAGGGCAGAATTTCAAAGGAAAATGTAAAAATAAAAATAAAAAGTCACAATTTCTGAGAAAAATGTCAAAATTTCTGAGAAAAAAGAAGGAATTTCAAAGGAAAAAGTAAAAATAAAAAAAGTCACAATTTCTGAGAAAAAGGTAGAATTCCTGAGAAAAAAAGGCAGAATTTCTGAGAAAAAGGGAGAATTTCTAAGAAAAAGGGAGAATTTCTAAGAAAAAAGGCAGAATTTCTGAGAAAAAAGGCAAATTTCAGAGGAAAAAAGGCAGAAAATAGTCAAAATTTCTGAGGAAAAAGGCAGAATTTCTGAGAAGAAAGTCAGAATTTCAAAGGAAAAAGTAAAAATTAAAAAAAAAAAAAAGGCAGAATTTCTGAGAAAAAAAGGCAAAATTTCTGAGAACAAAGGCAGAATTTCAGAGGAAAAAAGGCAGAATTACAAAGGCAAAAAGTCAAAATTTCTGAGCAAAGAAGTCAGAATTTAAAAAAAAAAAACAGTCAGAATTTCTGAGGAAAAATTCAAAATTTCTGAGAAAAAAGAAGGAATTTCAAGGAAAAAGTAAAAATTAAAAAAGAAAAAGGCAAAAGGGCAAAATTTCGGAGAAAAAAGGCAGAATTTCTGAGGAAAAAAGCAGAATTTCTGAGAAAAAGGTAGAATTTCTGAGAAAAAGGGAGAATTTCTAAGAAAAAAAGTCAGAATTTCAGAGAAAAAAGCAATATTTCTGAGAAAAAGGCAGAATTTTTGAGAAAAAGTCAGAATTTCTGAGAAAAAAGGCAGAATTTCTGAGAAAAAAAGTCAGAATTTCTGAGTAAAAAACTGAATTTCTGAGAAAAAAGTTAGAATTTCTGAGAAAAAAAGCAATATTTCTGAGAAAAAGTCAGAATTTCTAATAAAAAAGTCAGAATTTCTGAGAAAAAAGGCAGAATTTCTGAGAAAAAGGGAGAATTTCTAAGAAAAAAAGTCAGAATTTCAGAGAAAAAAAGCAATATTTCTGAGAAAAAGGCAGAATTTCAGAGAAAAAAAGCAATATTTCTGAGAAAAAGGCAGAATTTCTGGGAAAAAGTCAGAATTTCTGAGAAAAAAAGGCAGAATTTCTGAGAAAAAGGCAGAATTTCTGAGTAAAAAACAATTTCTGAGAAAAAAGTAAGAATTTCAGAGAAAAAAAGCAATATTTCTGAGAAAAAGTCAGAATTTCTAATAAAAAAGTCAGAATTTCTGAGAAAAAGTCAGAATTTCTAATAAAAAAGTCAGAATTTCTGAGAAAAAAGTCAGAATATCTAAGAAAAAAGCAATATTTCTGAGAAAAAGGCAGAATTTCTGAGAAAAAGGCAGAATTTCTTAGAAAAAAGTCAGAATTTCAGAGAAAAAAAGCAATATTCTGAGAACAAGGCAGAATTTCTGAGTAAAAGACAGAATTTCTGAGAAAAAGACAGAATTTCTGAGATAAAAGTTAGAATTTCTGAGAAAAAAGTCAGAATTTCTTAGAAAAAGTCAGAATTTCTGAGAAAAAGACAGAATTTCTGAGAAAAAAGTTAGAATTTCTGAGAAAAAAGGCAGAAATTCTGAGGAAAAAAGCAATATTTCTGAGAAAAGGCAGAATTTCTGAGAAAAAAAGGCAGAATTTCTAAGAAAAAAGTCAGAATTTCTAAGGAAAAAGGCAGAATTTCTGAGAAAAAAGGAGAATTTCTAAGAAAAAAGTCAGAATTTCAGAGAAAAAGTGAGAATTTCTAAGAAAAAAAGCAATATTTCTGAGGAAAAAGGTAAAATTTCTGAGAAAAAGGCAGAATTTAAAAAAGAAAAGAATAACAAGGATGCACTTGAAATGTTGGAGCTGCTGGCTTTATTAATCAATCAATGAATACATAAAGTTACTGATTTACAAAAACAGCACAAAACTATTAACAAATCCCATTGAACATTTCTAAATATATGTTTGAAAGATGTGTGTCTGTGTAATGAGAAATCACACCTGGACTCCATTTTCAAATGAGCAATTAATCTATCAATGAAATGATTTCTGCCAAACTTTGGCCTTCAGTGTTGATAAAAATCCACTGATCAGCTCCCCAGGCAGTGACAGAGCTAAAAACCAAATTGATTACTTATTTATGAATTGAAAAAATGTATTTATAAATGGTTTGTTGAGGGTTTTAAGCATCTTTTTCATGAGTATGAGTCATGATTTTTATGCTGTTTTTATTGATCCATCTTTAAAAATGAAGTTTTTTCTTTCTAACTTCCAGATTTTATCGCTGTAACACTCTTAATGCATCAGTGACCACCACATCCACAGATAATTGATTCAACGCTCTGCTGTCATCAGGAGGACGAGGTCATTCCTATTTCAAATCCTGATAAAAATAAGAAATGAACTAAATGTTTGATCACTTTTCCTGTGACATCTCTGGTCCTCCATCTTCTGACAGTGTGTAATCTGAGGGCACTGATCAGTGATCAGTTGTGTGATCGTCGATGCAGACACTCCAACCGGCCGCTCCGCTTGGAGAGGAGTGACTCAGCGTTTGTTCTGCATCACATCCTGCTGGACGTTGTGAGTCTCAGCTGGTGCAGCGTTACACACTCCACTGCTCTGTCATCACATCATGACCCGAGACTCCTCCTGAGAGTTTGACAACTTTATACTGTGACCACACACACACACACACACACACATACACACACACAGAGAGTCCTGGGCTGTGACCTTCAACCATGTTGATGTGGAGAGTGTGTTTCTTCTTCTTTTGGAAATCTGACAATATCTGAGACAGAAGCTGTAAAAGTCAGAGTGTGATCTCAGCGAGGCCTCATCAGGATGCGGAAACCGTCCCAGGAACCTTTTCACTTTTCATTTTCAGCTACTTTCCTGCAGCTTTTTGGCAGCAGATAAAAAGGATGTTTGAAAGCTGGAAATGACCCGACTCAGATACAGAGAGCAGGGATTAAATATAAATACACATACTCATATTTTTAAACGACTTCTTGGTCCATGAATCCAAACCACAGAGTTTCTGTTATATTAAGTAGCTGTGAGAGTAAAACAAAGACGTCTCTTTCAGGGATGTGCGGGGGCCATTCAAGTGCACACTGTTATCCGCTGACCTCCATTCAGCTCTGTGGTTTAATAAAGAGAAAGCCGCAGCAATACCAGCGTCTCCCTTCCCTCCTTCTTTCTTTCCTTCTTTCCAGCGGCTGGATGGCAACATCATATAAAAATACCAGCGGGCTGTGGTGATTGGCTGCAGGAGCAGATCAGGTGTGAAGTCATGGACGACAGGAGAGAGAGAGAGAGAGAGAGAGGAAGCGAGGCAGAGTCGAGCAGCGTGACAGAAACAAATAGTTTTATTTTAAAAATATTTCACTGCTGATACATACAATACACTCATCATACTCATATATATTTGCATAAAGTATACTCTTAACATGATAATATTTAAAGATTTGATACATTATTGTCAGGTGGGGGGGTGGGGTGTATCAACAGAGGGGGGAGGGAGGGAAGGGAACACTGTATTGTAGTGTGTAGCGTAAAAACATTGAAACAGAAAACCACTAGAACAGATACACGGGGAGGGGGCGAGGGGAGGGGCGTCGCCAGCTGCTGCCTCATTAGGAAGAGGAAGAGGAGGAGGAGGGGAGGCTGTTGTGTTTACAGACCTGGTGCAGCTCGACTGTGTGTGCACCAATCAGAGGAGGGGAGGAGGGGGCGGGGTTGGGGGGGGGTGATGCTCGGCCACAATATCACCTCAGATATCAGAGAATCTGTGCCTCATGTCTGTTATCATCATCATCATCATCATCATCATCATCATCATCCAAACAAACAAAGATGGCCACGGAAAAAACAACGACAACATCATTGCTCAGTTTTTCAGCGTGTGGTGTTTGACATGAACAGAGTCACGTTTGACAGTCAGTGACGTCTTCATCTGTTTCTTCAGGGCTGTGAGGATGTGTATTGATCTGATTGATTGACACACACCAAAACAGATCTGATCAACTGTCGCCAGATTCTACGAAAGAAAAGTAGTAAACAACATTTTTTTCTTTTCTGTTTTTATACAGAAAAAACTGTGACAATTTAAGGGGAAAAAAAAAAAGAGAAATTTTCAGTAAAAGCAGCCAATCAGGACACGTGATCAGTGTTTCCGTGGAATCAGAGGATGAACTCAACTCTGTGACGCGACGATGAAACAGACGAGGCACAAACTGGGGATTCATTTCAAATCTGGAGCTGCAGGAGTGTGTGTGTGTGTGTGTGTGTGGGTGTGAGACACACACACACACACACACACACTCACACACAGGAAATTAATTTCCAGTATAATTAAAGAAACCTAATCAAGTATTTCTTGTTTCCGAGTACATTTCAACACTCACAATGTTCTGTACGTCTCACTTCACTTTGTTTTTTTACTGTTGTTTCAATATTTATTTTTTTCATAAGTTTCCAATCAACCTTCACATCGTGAACCAACGCTGCGACAATCCAGACAAAATGATCGCTGTCAACACCTTCTGTAAATATTCCACACAATATAAAAATTTCACAGGTTGTATTCATTTTTATATACGTATATATATCTTTTTTTTTTGGCTGTTAGCTGGGGGGGGGGGGGGGGGCAATGTTTTGTTTTGCACATTAAACTTTCTCTCCATAGAGGCAGGATGACTGGTTTAGCCTCCTGTCAACATGTCCGCCTGCAAACTGACAAAGGGCAGAGAGGTGCGAGGGATGAAGAGTTTGTGTCCAGGATATTCTTCATCATCATCATCATCATCATCATTATTATCATGGAAGAAAAAAAAATGCAGAGTGAAAGGCAGATTTTTCATTCAGGTCATCACATCTGAGTTTCAATAAGTGCTTCTTCAATTTTAAGACTGTGGGATTTTTTTTTTTAAATCCTACATGACGTTGATCTCTCAGTACGAGGTGCCCCCCTCCCCAGCCAAACGAGTCAGAGGGACACTTCTGTTATTATGATTTGTTCCATTCAATTTAATTCTGGGGATAAATTTAAGCCCAGAAACTGTCGACAGGCTTCGGCCACTTTAGTTTTTTACTTTTAAATATTCATGTATTTGCAAAAGGCAAAGAGCTGCGAGCTCAGAGAACTGACCCAGAGTCAGTTTAGTGACAGTCTAACTGTGGCTTTAAGTGCTTTGAATTGTGCAGCTGGAAGATGAGCAGGTTTCGACCCTGTGACCCCCAGACCACCAGGTGGTTTATGGGTAATGTGATGCTGTCAGAATGGGGCCTGTCAGTGTGTGTGTGTGTGTGTGTGTGTGTGTGTGTGTGTGTGTGTGTGTGTGTGTGTGTGTGTGTGTGTGTGTGTGTGGAGCTGTAGAGAGCAGTGTGAGGAGCCCACCTCGGTCAAATGGCAGTGAAAACCTAAGTTCCTCATGGAGGAGCGCTTCAGTCGTCAAGCTGCTCTCTGCTTCGACCAGGACACGTCGTGTGTGTGTGTGGAGGGAAACTGAGTGTCGCAGCCACCGAGACTCAACATCTACAGACCTACACACACCGAGCTGCTGCCTGATCCCAGTTAACCCCGTTTTCTCCATTAAAGTCGGATTATTTGCTGCAGCCGTGTGACGACCACCGGGATTCAACCAGCTGAGATGAGCTGAACAAAAAGCAGAGGACAAAGAAGCTCACAGGTCCAGACCGGATCAGAGCCGACCTCCTCTCTGCTGCTGCTGCGTCACATGACGTTGTTGTTGTTGAGGCAGAGAGTGAACTGTGACTCCATCTGTCCATCATCTGCACCCTAATATTCTGATATCAGGCTGCAGCCTCTCCCAGCATGCACTGGGTTTTATCACAGGACTGGCACCAGAGCTGTGTCTCAGTTCCATACTACAGGTATTAAACTGATTCCAGATCAGCTTTTTGCTTCCATCAGCTCTGAGCTGTGACGTCTGATCTTTCTTTTATTTCCTCCACACAAACAACCGTTAGAAAAGCTAAGGTTACAAATAGAGTTGTTCCGATTCCGATACCAGTATCGGAAATGTCTCCGATACTACTGAAAATGCCGGCATCGGTATCGGCGAGTACTGGAGTCCAGGCACCGATCCCATACCACGTAAATTATTACATTATTATTTTTTTATTATTAACAGGAATCTATTTACTGTTTAGCTCCAGTAGCGGTGACACAGTTCTTCTTCGCCGCTCTTAAAACAGTTGCTCTGTGCTGCCGTCTGCAGCCTGCTGCTTTAGAGGAGCGAAGAAGAATTGATAACCTGTCTCCGAAACTGCGTCACCCAATTTATACGAGGCAGTTAGGGAACACATTTCGTGTATGCTTAAAGACATCCATGCAGCTTTACCACGGACATCTGGAGCTCCGACGTGTGCCCCATGTCTTTGTTAAGTTTAACGTCACACTGGGTTGAAAGAGTCAACATTTACCCCTGGAAGTGCGGTGCTGCACGCCATCGAGCTCCGAGGGTCACGTACCGGCACATTAATTGCCGAAGCAGTTGAGGGGATGCTACTACAGTGGAAAATTAAGAATAAATAAAAAATAAATAAATGGCTTCAATTTGCTGTATCCATTCATGTTTTACAAAGGTTTTAACCTGAGCCAGTCCTCACCATAGTGATAATCACATCACAGTTTTTTTTTTAATAATATACTGGTATCGGTACTCGGTATCGGCCGATACCCACAGCACAAGTATGGGAATTGGTATCGGGAGGGAAAAAATGGTATCGGAACATCTCTAGTTACAAACAGATGATTGTTCATCCTGGTGCGACTCCTCTAATAATCAGATTTTAAACGGTTATATAAGATGATTTTCCTGAGAGCAGGAAGTCAGTCAGCTCAGATCAGATGGAGTCTGGACCTGTGAACGTCTCTGACGTGAATCACTGAGATTTTTGTAAAACTGATCTTACGAGTGAGGCCCATCAGTTTTGGCTGAAGTTAATGATTTGTTGTGTTTTAGACTCAGGACAGACATTCAATCTGCTCTTCTGGGAGAATATGATGATAATATAGTGATAAGACTAATTCAGTCAATATGAACTTTAGAGTGGTTTGGAGAAAAGGTTGTTAACGTTCATGTTAGTTGAGGAAACAGCAGCGAGGTGACTTTTCCACAGAGGACACTGTGATTATTCAAACAAACTAAAATACACCTGCAGGTGGGATTTTTGAGAGTCCAGACAGATCTCCAGACTTCCTCCTCCTCCTCCTGCTGCGTCTTCATCTCCCGCCATTGGAGATGAGTAAAAAAAAAAAAAAAAAAAAAAAAAAAACAGCTCAAGACTCGAACGCACAGTTAAAGAGATGTTGAGCGGGCGGCTGGTCCGCGCCCACCGCGCCGCACTAACTTCAAGTGTCCTGCGGGAGCTGTCCTGCTGTGTGGGCAGCTCTGGGTCGTCTGCGACTGGGCCCAGAACCACTGTTAGACAGAGATCAGTCCATGAGCAGAACACGTTAGCACCGCAGACCTACGTACAAAAAAAAAAAAAAGAAAAAACCAACAACAACTAACGACTCCGTTTGCTGGACTTTTTTTTTTTCTTAAAAGAGTAATGGTCTGTCACCGTGGCAATGTTAGAGAAGCCCTCGTCTACAGACAACCGACGCTGCAAACACACGATCATCTCAACTCGTTTTTTTTTTTTTGTTTTTGTTTTTTTTTTTAAATAAAGGATCCGCCTTCCTGCCCTGATGAGACACAGGTCCACCTACAGGGAATGATGAGTCAAAGCAGTAGGAGTGAGATCTGAAGAGTGTAGAGAGCCATCCAGACTGAACCGCACTAAACAACATGAAGAAGAAGATGGAGACGATGAAGAAGAAGCAGAGTCTCCTCCTGCGTGAGTGTCAGTTAAAAACGGGTGAAGATGAACGTTGTTTGCAGCGTCGCCGTGTGCAGAGGGCAGGAAACATGGCAGCCAGAGTTCAGCCTCAGACTGAACTCTCTCCATCAGTGGCTCTGGTGCTAAGAGGAAGTCCTTCTCTCTCTGTCTCTCTCTTCCTCTCTGTCTGTGTGTTTGAAGCTTCCTCACAAAGGCCAGGGCAGGTCGCTGAAGTCCACGGGCCGCCCAGGCCGGCGTCTGCCTCCAGCAGGGACATGATGACGGCCATGGCCGCCTCGTCGTTGCTGGGGCTGCTGGAGCCGGGCTCGTCCATGATGTCTATGCTCAGGTGGGAGTTGTCGCCTGAGTGGAGGAGGAAGAAGAAGAAGTTGAGGAGAAAGAAAAGGTCAGAAAAGCAGGAAAAACAGCAAATGAAAAACTAATAATGGAGTGTGTTTGGTGTTTAGACTCACTCATGATGGACTGGTTGGAGTACGGGTAGCCGACAGAATCCGGGCCGGGAATGATCCCTGTGCTCGGCAGCTCAGGTGTCCCTCCGTTCTGAATCTACCAGGTCACACACACACACACACACGTACATATATCAGTTTACTGTGAGAACAGATCAGTTTCAGTGTGAACTGAAAACATTTCCATTCAGTCTTTGATCATCTTTGTTTGTTGGACACAAAGGATCATGGGAAAAACACATCACAATCACACATGGGTCATCCTCAACATTACTATATTTTAAAATATATTAGAACCATTAATGAGGCATTTTATTTCTTTATTTCTGAGGAAACCTGATTAAAACCTGATTGTTTTATCTCTCAAAGTAATGACAATGTGATTTTTTTGCAGTGTGAATAGAAAAACTGAGGCTGCGAAGCCTTAAACCACTGATGCACTCAGTTCACACTGAAGAAGAGACGAGTCACTGTTGTTGACCCAGTTTACAGAGAAAGACACACAGATCAGTTTAAAACAAAGATTCATGTCCTCAGACAAAGAAACACACACTTTATAAACTCTAAAAACGGTGGAGGTTTTTTTCCTCTTCCTACAGTTCAGTCGACTCTGAGACTTAATGATCACACCGTGAACAAAGAGTCTCTTTCCCAGGTCTCATTCTTCACTCATGTAACTGTGACCTGAAGCGTCCTGTCAGACTTTGTGCCTATTTTCTGACCACAACTACAACTGCAGCAGAAACTTATTAACCTACTTATTAATTTAACACTTTGCAGAAGAAGCTCCTTCTGCTGCCGCTGCAGCTTCGACTCCATTTAATGATCTAAAGAGCAGTGGTGGTGAAACAGACCGTGTCCTACATCAAGACCAGAGTTCAACATGATGAAACCATCACTAATAAAGTGTTGAGTCATGTCCATTATGTTAAAATCTTCCCATCAAATATGTTTCGTGAAAATCAAACCCAGAAATTTAACAGGTGCATCATGTAGCAAACAGACATATTGAGAAATGAGTCATGTTTATTCAGTGTTTCCCCTTTAAATGTGGTCACGTCTGACGCAGGCTCATCAGAAAGGTCACAAGGAGTTCAAACTGAACAGAATCCAGTTTGACCCAGGCATGTCTCAAAGTGCGTAAAAACAAAACTGTGCACAGTTTTAATCCTGATATATGATTCTCTTTGGAAATAAAAAAGCTTCGATGCTAATGGACCTCAACCTCAGAAGTGATGTATGTGCATGCGTGTGTGTGTGTGCCTGTGTGTTACCTTTTTGCCCCCTGGAGAACAGGTGTCGGGCGGTGGGGTGCTGGTGATGTTCAGAGGGCTGGAGCCACAGCTGGAGGGGGAGGAGCCTCGAATCCTGAGAGAGAGACAGAGAAAACAGACGGTTGTGGTGACACAGAAAAAAAATCCTCCTCACCTTCAGATCTGAAACCTGAAACCTGCTCTGAGTCACAGGGTGTCAGCATCCAGATCTGAGGACGAGCGACCTACATGCGTCACACGTTTCACATCGGTACTGGAATTTGTCAGTGTTGCCATGACAATAGTGAGATATTATAATGTATCAGCGGACACACAACCGGTGTAATTTTGGCAGCACAGTAGCGTTGTGAGTCACCGTTAGCCTGGATTCAGAATCTGTGCGGGAGTGTGAACACACCGTCCTATTTCACACTGCTCCTCTTCACAGTGTTGCCTTCACTGACCAGAGATAAGTAACTGCTACATCCACAATGTGTCACATCCATCACAATGATCTACATTCACGATTAGGATCCTCCAGGTCCAGGACCGACACACACATCTTCCGTTTGAACATGTTTTTTTTGTTAAAGACTGAAATGCAGATGTTTGGTCTCCTCTCACCTCTGGATCTCCATCACTTCCTCTGCAATCATGCGTCCGATCTTGCCGGCTCCTGCTCTTGTGCCACCCGGGATGCCCGGCACCGTCTGCAGCGCCCGCCTCCCTCCACCTACCAATCACACAGCAATCAGGAGGAGAAGCAGTTTTTATTCACTGTGAAGAATAAACCGATTCACAGCAGGAGACAGATGGTCGAACGACAGGAGCTGTCGATTTTTTTTATTTTTTCTTATATAAATCATCCAAACTTGAAGGAGGGTAATGGTTTACCCTCTGAGGTGAGAACACTGTCCATGCTCTGTGGTGAGGCAGCAGATTGAGGGTAGTCTGATCCTTCCATCATGGGACACCTGGGAAACAAAATGACATGTTTCCAATACTGAAAGTCAATCAAAATAAATCACTTTCAGAGGTGTGTGTGCGTGTGTGTGTGTACATTTCTGGTACTTACGAAACAACCGTGTTGGTGGAGACGATGTACTCCACCTCCTTGGTCCAGGGGTTCATGAAGCTAAACCATCGGCTCCTCAGCGTGATGAAGGAGCCGTCTTTGATCTTGAACTTGTAACAGTTGGTGTTGATCTTCTCTCTCATCTGCAGCACTGAGAGCAAGAACGAGGGACACGATAAGTAAAGAAAACAGGAGACCCAGTGGTTCTTTGTGTTTTTCACCTGCTGGTATCTGTGGACAGGTACCTTGTCTGTGACACTCCGCCAGGTGGTTGATGTCGTCCTGGTGAAAATATTCGTAGAAGGAGGTTCCCAGCAGCTCCTGGGGCAGGTAGGCGAGGATGGCTGTGGCTCTGCAGACACAAACACACACACACACACACACAGGTTGTGTTTAGCTGCAGCTGTCAGAGTGTGTGTGTGGCTCCTCACAATGATCAGTGTGAAAAAAGGCAGATAAGTTATCAAAGTATTGATCTGCAGCAAAAACAAGTGTTGTTTCCCAGAGCCAGTTCATGTACAACATCAAGACGTGAGTAATATTCAACAGACACACAGAGTCTCCACAACTGAAAGATATAAACACTTCAATATTTAGATATTCACAATATTTATATATGTTATTGTTATATATTATATATGTGAATATTATGAATTTCCTTAGTCTAACATTTTTTCTGCAGAGAAAGTTCAACAAACAAGTTCAACTCCCCCTTTGGCAAAAACAAAACATATTCCTCATCAGAGTAAACATGTGGAGCCACTAAAGGTCTGTATATAACATCAACTCTCATTCCTGACTGCACATATTCTTTAAATGTATTGTTTTTATTACTTTGTATTTATTATTTAGTGCTCTTTATTCTTTTTATTGATGTCTGCTGCTGCAGTACTGGTCATTTCCCCATCATGGCACTAATAGAGTATTACCTTTAGACGAGCACCGGCCATTCAAAGCATATTTTGCTTTATAAAAATATCATGCAATACATTTCTGGAGGTGCAGCTGCACAAAATACTGTGGTAAAAATACCAGAGACTGTGATTTTAATTAATAATCATGAGATCTAAAACCAATTACTGTCAGATTCTCTGCAGAAATCTGATGCCAGCAAAAGCAGATTGAAGTCATCGGTTAACTGAAATGTCACAGGTCTCAGCTGCTGCCTGAAAACGAAATTTAAATTAAGTCTGTGGAAAATTAAATGCAGAGTTTAGATCCTGATGTGATGTGATGTTTTATACAAGTCTGAGTGAAAAAAAAATCTAATCAACACCTCCACACATCAGAGATTATAAAAACTGAAGATGTGGAGTCAATAAAGCTGTAAGGAAGTTTCTATGTTGAGTTCAAGTTAAAGAAGCAGCTTGTTAAAACCCCCCCCCCTTCTCACCTCTGGTCGACGAAGACGAACTTGCCATCGATTGCGTGTCTGGAGACGTACTCTGTGGGCTTCACCCTGATGTCTGCCAGGCTGGGCTGGGGGAAAATGTGGGGGTGGAGGCGGCCGATGGCCACCAGGCAGCTCAGGTTGCAGCCCTCGTTGTCGGGCTCGTTGTCCTCGTCCAGGCCCATCTTGGTGGGAGGCCAGCTCTTCAGGTAGCCCGTGCTGTGGATGGTGCAGAAGCTCTTACGGTCCGCTGTGAGGGGAGGGGAGAGAGACAGAGAGGGAGGGGAGGGGGGTGTTAAAGATGATGATAGGCAGCAACCCAGCAGGACGACGGAAGAGCGTTACAGATCAGTGGACTGAATCTGACAGGGATTGATTCATGTCATAACACAACATGACACATTTCTCTATTTTTGGACAGAGACGAATTCATACATAATCTTTATATAACATGTCCAGCCACAGCTAAAAATGTTGGCACCCCTGCACTTTGTTTTTTTCCAGATAATGCCCCAGTTTCTCCCTGAAAATCATTGTAACTACAAATGTTTTGGTATCTGAACCAAAAAAAAAAAAAAAAAAAAAGGAAATCTGACATTTTACACATTTTACACACAGAACAAGAAAAATGGACTGCAGGAAATGTTTGGGTCCTTTTTCAAAACTAAAAGAAATCATGAGATTTCAATCATGTGATGCTCCTTTAATCTGTATTTTAACTCACTTGTGACAGTTAACAGGCGCTGGAACAGGAATCTCACTCATTTTTGAGGTTTTGGGTGTAAAATGTCAGATTGAACTTCCTTTTTTTATTGTTTTTGTGTGTGTGTGTGTTGTTTTGTTGGATTTTTCCCCTCACATCAATAGGAAGTCATGGGGGAAATGTGTGTGACAGACTAAAGGAGCTCAATAACATTCAATTATTAAATTACATTTCATTTGGACAAAGGAGCTTTCAGTAGTTTTAGTGTCATTTCAACACCTGCAGACAGAGACAAACACACTTCTCGAGTTTCAAGGCTTCTCCAGACCACGACCCTGGACGACTTACACAACGAGACGGTGTCTGGACACGTCCTTTAACGACTGTAGCTTCCTTTAAAAACCTCCCTGAGAACCTGATGAAATCTGTGGGTAAGAGTCCCTAAAATCAGGAGCACAAACACTCCCAGCTGGCTTTTGTCGGCCATATTCAGGACAGAGGGGGAGATCGCTGCTCCTCAAACTGGGGCTCTTTTATAACCGTGTCCACAGGGAAACATGTTGTGTGACTACAAACTGCTGCTTCTGCTGCCATCTAGGACCTGAATATTTAATCTGCTGAATCCATCACTGCTGCTGCTGCTGCTGCTGCACATTTTGGCTCACAACACTTTCACACTTGACCCGTTTTTTCTTTGCTTTGGTAAAAATGAAGTCCGACACTTTTTGCACAGCGAGTTGAACTGAGGTGGACCCCAGAACTGGACCTAAACAGACGATGAAA
Organism: Caranx ignobilis; assembly: GCA_021432705.1. Classification (NCBI taxonomy): domain Eukaryota; kingdom Metazoa; phylum Chordata; class Actinopteri; order Carangiformes; family Carangidae; genus Caranx; species Caranx ignobilis. The sequence goes on from MU269990.1 coordinate 50,997,565, forward strand.
CCTGGTTGTTGTGTTGTGAAAAGCGAACGCACCAACCAACCTCAGAGGAGATGCTCTGGTTTCAGCCTCAGTTCGAGGCTATGCTGCATCATGAACCGTCGAGGAAGGCAGCAAACTCAACAAGCATTTAGTGTAAGCGGCTTAGATATTAATGCAAAAGTAATGTGGTAACCATGGTAACGCCGGTGAGCATCAGCACCTGAGCATGGGGATTTTTTTTCCTCCCTCTCTCTTATCAATCTGAGACGAATCCTCCAACAACACCATGAATTATTAACCTGTGTTACAGTAAAAAAAAAAAAAAAAAAAAAAGCTTTTTTATTTCCAGTATCTGCACCTTCATCATTATTATCAATAATTCAGCTGCAGTCTGGACAAATGACACCGATTATCAGATGTTTCCTTGAAGCCTCGTGTCCTTACAACACCTTACACACCTCTTGTTCTTACTGCAGCATTTGAAATGTTGACTTTTTATTTTATTTATTTGGTTTTACTGATCTCTCTTCTATTCACGTTACTCATGTCTTTATTTACTCCTTTGTTCAACACTTTGGTCCGCTGTGGTTGTTTTAAAGTGCTTTATAATTAAAGCTGCACATGCGCTGATCATAAAGTGCTGTGTTACGTCACCATGGGCAACAATATGGTCAGCATCACAGATCGTCGAAGCATCCAGCAGCTAACAGGCTAACAGCAACATCTTCATTACCCTCTGATGTTACGATGCTGCTTGAGTGTGAAAGTTAATCTCAGTGTTATGTGTGAGAATTTGTGTCTGACCTCGACTGAACAAAGGTTAAGTAAAATCATTTACTCAAAGAGGCCAACTTCCTTGCTTGTGTAACTCAGATGCTCTCGTGCTAACTCAGGTGTGATTCCCTGTTCTAATACGGATGTGCCTCTGTAACAGGAACACCAAGAAATCTGGGCTTTTGCTTTTATGATAAAAAAAAAAAACTGAACAGAGTAAAAAGTTCAACTGAGGGAAAAACAAGCTCAAAGAGGAAAAACCGATGGGGAGGTGCTTTGAACGGCACAGAGCTGCTTCTTCAGCGGCCGCTCTGGGAAACAAAGCTTTGCATTTTTCAATGGGAGAGGATTTGACTGATATTTATTATTTGAGGGCGATCCCATTTGTTGAGAGGAAGACAGAGAAAGAGAGAGAGAGCGTTATTACTGCACCTTTTTTCTTCGAGCAGGTGGAGGGAAAGTCTTTATCTTCTACTTTGACAGAAGGCCGGTTGCACTTCATCCGGCAGAAGAACGACCGTCTGGCTCCAGAACAGAGTCTGGATGGACCGGGGGTGATGTCTGTCTTCACTGGAAGACCAGCTGCAAACACAAACACACACACACACACACACACACAGACACCAGACAGATTCAGTCATTACATTTCATTTCCAGCGCAGAAGCTTTTAAACCATTATTCTTACTCTGAGAAAAACATTTGGGAGATACAGTCTAATAATCCCCACATCAGTCAGACACTCCCGTGGTGAAATTCAATTCTGCTCTGTCTCCGTGTCTCAGGCTTTTGATTTGCTTTTAGTAATATTCAATACTTGCAGATCTCCATCTCCTCGTTGCTCATTTTGCACAAATGACTAAATGAAATCTGAGTGAGGTAACTCAGAGGAAACACACGTCAGGTTTAATATTCTGTAATTCATATTATAACGTCTCAGTTACTGGATCTTTACCTTCCACAGACATAAAGCTGCTGCAGAGCAAAAGAGGTTTGATCGTTTTAAAGCGACTCAGCAGAAACAATAGACAGATATAGAGAAACGACCTTGTGCTGAAATCGATACTAAAAATCACTTGATTGTCGTCGTGAGGCATTGAGGAGGAAAAAGACAACAACACATCCTGATTCTACAAAAACAGAGCGACAGCAGCAGTGTGTTTGGGTTTTCTCACTTTTAGCATCGATGAGCCGCTCTCGTGGGGCCGTGTCGGAGGAGGACAGCTGCTCTTTGACCTTGGCGATGTCCTTGGGGTGAAGGTAGTCGAACAGGCTCTGGCCTATCAGGTCGTTCTGGATAAAGAGGGTGAGAAAGATGAAGAACTGAAGAAAACTGCAGACGTTTTTAAACAGTAAACGGCTGACTAAGTTTTCCTCCACATACAAATTCGCACAACATTTAATTCTTCAACTCTGCACTGAGATTAGTGTTATTTAAATTACTTTATTAGAGGTGTTTCTGGGAAAGTAGGAGGTAATTTAAAACTTTAATCTGCAGCTGAACAGCTGAGACAGGCAGAATCTCCAGCACAGGTAAAAAAAAAAAAAAAAAAAAAACATTAACTGATCTTGAATTCATCAAATACAGAAAAGTAAATGCAGGTGTTTGTCGTGTACCTGGCTGTAGTTGAGGATTTTGTAGACGGATTCAGAAACAAAAAGAATTTTCCCACGATCACATCCAACCACAAACAGGAAACCATCAGCAGCCTGCACCAGAAAAACACAGGCATTAAAATGAGGATTTTCAAAATAAAATAACTCAAAAGATGAAAATGGGCCAATATCAAAAAAACAAAACACAATTCAACTCTATAATATTTAAACTGAGCAGAAAAGACTAGAAATGATTGATGCATCACATTAGAGTGGATGGTGAATAAACTACTGTGCCAATGTTTAAATAACATCTCTAGTCCATTGTCGAGCACTCACCCTTAGTATCAAGTGCTTCAGTTCATCGTCTGAGAGGAAGGAGGGTTTGTAGTTGGCCTCTGTGTACGGGTTGGCTGCACCTGCAACAACAGTAAACACACCACTCAGATCTGCAGGCAGCAGCTGGATGCAAGTGGCCACAACTCAATATTTCACTATTATTCTTTATCTTATTGAACATCTTTGTATGCATGGATGGCCAATAGGGTTGCTGATCAATACCAAATCTATCACTGATCATCGGCTCTGCTGTTGAAATCTCTTTCTGGGGAAGAAGTCTCAACTGTTTGTCTTTACCATCTCTGCAAACGTGGTGCTTCAATTGATCAGGACACATTTTGTTCTCCGTCAAGAAACAACTAAAATATATTCTGCTGCATTACTGCAGGTCCCCTGTTAACTGGCATCGACTCCTGGTTATTTGAATTATTAATTTATCTGCCAGCTATTTTCCTAGTCAGTCACTTTGCCAATAAAATCTCATCACACCGAGGACAAAATGTGTTATTAAAATACATATATATTCAGTTTAATGTCAAACAACACAGAAATACAGACAACTGAAATCTATGTTTCTGCAGGTATTAAACCCAAATCATCCTTTACTAGTATTTTCTGTACTGATGCCAACCTCTGAGTGTCTTCATGTGCTGGACAGCCATGCGCAGGACCGTCAGCTTGTCCAGCTTGCGGGACATGGCGTTACAGGTGGGCACCAGTGACGCCAGCTCGTCGATGAAGCTGTTCATCTTGTCCCTGCGACGCTTCTCGATCTGGCTGTGAGCCTCTCTGTGGAGCAGGGAGAAGCAGCGCCAAACAAAACAAAACAAAACAAAACACACATGAGCAGACAGCAGACGTTTTTGTTTTTTCCTCCCTCAGTTTCCACAGAGCTGGCGTTAATCCAGAGTAAATATCTACAATGGTTACTTTCGCTCCTTTTTAGCTGCTCTAGAAGAAACTGGATCCTAAAATGCAGGAATACAAAGAGCTTGCATTCTCACTGTGTGGATAATCCAGCACCTCATGGTCTTATCTGACATGACACAAAAAAAAATCTAAGTCTGAGTAAAACTGCATCCTTCAGGGATGTAAAATCACATCTATCCAACTCATCTGTGCTGCTTTCTCTTCAACCTGGCTGCACACAGGAAGTGGATATCTTTCCATGCAAAATAAAAGGGAGCCTGTCATGTACTTTAACAGCTCCTTGGTTCCACATAATGCTTGGATCTATACACTTCAATGTATAAAGTTTCTCATTATCGACATACACAAAGCTCCCTCTGTCCCCAATCAGACAGAGTGACATTTAATTCATGTAAGGGAGATTAGAAAGCAGGGAGCAGGAGGAGGAGGAGGTGGAGGTGGAGGTGGGTGACATAGAAAGAGAGAGAGGTGGGGGGAGAGGACTGAGAGGAGATTTTATACCTGGCATTTTTAATCCTGCCCTGTTGGTCACTGTGAAGACAAACAGAGAAACATTAGAGATGGGAAACCGGTGAAAATGATTCAGACAGGAAAATAAACGTCAGAGGTTGTGAGGTCGAAATGAATGTGGCTGCAGAGACGGAGGGAGGGAGGGAGGGAGGGAGTGGGGCTGCAGCCAACATTACAGGTTCTGTAACCAACCTCATTTATTGGTTTAAACAGCATCAAAGCTTATGCAATGAGGCCTCGCCTCTGGGATTTGTATCTGACTGTACAATCTGATGACTGATGTAATACTAAATATGACGCACTCACGATAAAAAAAAAAAAAAGGTTTCACATTCTTTCCCCATTTCGACACTTATGCAACATGTAACACTGAACTGAATTCACACCTGACCCACTGGCACAGACTGAAATCTAGAGCAGTATGATTTTCAGATTAAAAGTAAGAAAGATCTTACAGAGTATTTAAAGCACGGAGACTCGTGTTTGCGCTCCGGCTCCTCCAGTTGTCCAGTTACTTTTAAGATTCAGAAACATAAATCTCCAGACACAGCTTTGCTTTTATTTGCTCAAGTTTATAGATATTAAACTTTCACTGAGCAGCAGCAGCAGCAGCAGCATCTCTTTCCAGATAAATCAGCTGCATTCATGAACATTTCTGCATCAGTCAAAATCAAACTAAAACAGATCACTTCATTGTGATTCTTTATTAAGAGCAAATGTGTTTTGCCTTTGGCTTCTTCAGGTTCACTCTGGCAGCTTTGTACAGTTTCTCTATTTGTATTATAAACACTTGTTGCTTTTTTTCCATGAGGTTACTTCATACGAGTTTCCCTGCTCCTGGAGTAAGTTAACGTTCTTGAAATTCAAGTCATCTGATGTATTTTCAAAGCTTGAAGTGTTTTTTTTTTTTATTTAGTAGCATCAGTGTTGATGAGATGCAGGAGACTCTCTGAGAATCTGACCATAGGTGTCACCACCATCTTGGTGTCAGACAGCCATGACATAAATTACAAGTGAATTAAGTTGAATAAAAAAAAAAAAAAAAAGGAGGAAGGAGGAAGATTTTTTTTTTCCGTCATGCACTTTGAGATAAAAAAAAAGTGAGGAGGATTTTTATGTCAAGAATAAACTTGACATTTGGAGATTAAAGTCAACCTTTTGAGTTGATATTAAATGGTGTGTTTGAGTGCCTCTATAGATATAAATGTAGAGATGAAGAGGTGAAACTGTCGCTACTTCAGCGCCATCTTTTATCAGTAAACAACAAACAAATTCTTCCTGTTTTGGCTCATAAACACAGTGAAGTTGTCAGGCCAGGTTCAGTGGGGATATGTGTATCACATGATCATATGAACTGATCAAGTTGTTTGATCCTGATTCTGATCCTGAGTTGACTTTAGTCTCAACATTTACCTTTTGTCTCAAAACGCATGTCATTTTTCCAAAGAAAAATAAACTATAACTATGACAATCCACAAGTGAAAATGGGAGCCTGGCAGTTTCCAAATATGAAGTCAAACAAGTTTATTTTCCTCCACCACTGGTCCACCACATGTACAACAAACCTTGAACATGTGACTTTCGCTCCTCATCCCTCTGGAGATTTATTTTGTTTGACAAATAAAACTGAAACTCGCTGCTCTCCAACAACTGTGTTTATTCTGATTTGGGCAAAACCCCAACTATTTAGGCTGAGTTTAGTTATTTCAAAAACTGGGGAAACTGGTTCATTTCAGCCACAGGAAAAAAAAAAAAGAACAAGAACAAACGCACAATAAAGATTAAAGCTCCAGCTTTGTTGCCATGGTAATGATGGTCTCTTACCTTCCCATTTTATCTTTGTCTGGGTCCATGTCACTGTGGAGGAGGAGCAGATGGGGGGGGGGTTATTAGCTTCAGGAGAGGGTTCACTGCGTTCAGCTGTTTTTCTCTTTCATTCAACTCATTATTTCATGTGTGAAATCAATTGTGTGTGGCTGGTATTTCACATTGATTCATTTTAATCAAGTCGTCTGAACTTACTCGAACGAGAAGCCATCGATTCTGCAAAGAAACACAAACAAAATATTAGATTAGAGACGTGAAAACACGGAACGTGTGACTCACAGTGTTTTATAATACACATCTCGTTGGGGGTGTGGTGACCTGGCCTGTCAATCATTACACTGGATGTAAATCCAGTAAGTTGTAAATTCTGATTCTCCATAATCACTCATGCGGTTAATAAGGCCAAACATGCAGCGTGACTTCTGTTCACTGTGATAACCATCTCTCTTAACTTCATTATTCTTCTTTTTTCTCTCTTTCCCACCTTCCCTCCTCCTTTTCCTTTCTTTCCTTTGTCCCATTTTCTGCCTTTAAACCAGTTCTGTCTTTTATCCTCACTGTCATTATTTCTCTTCCTCCTTTCTTGTCCCCACTTTTGTCTCTTACTGGTAGTCGGTGGTGCTGCCCTTCCTCTTGCGGGTGTAGTCCATGCCGGGCGTGCTGATGGAGCTGGAGATGAGGTCGGTCGACCCAGGGGACATGAAGTCAGTCATTGTAGACGAGATGTCCATCCTTTGGTCTGCCATCAGGTCATCTGCAGAGAAAACACAAACATCTCAACGATTCACTCTGCAAATTCCCAACAGACTCTGTAAACAAGACATGGTTGGGATACAGGTGTTTGTAATAACCTACAACTACATCTGTACAGTGCAGCAGATGATGGAGACACAAGTTCATAGTTGTAACATTACTGTACCACAGCACGGACTGTTTCCATGGATATTAATTAAAATCAATGGAGGAAAATGTTAATAAGCCAGAAAAGGACGGTCGCTCTATACACAGCATGCATAAGTGAGTTAGACTGAAAAGCAGCACTGCAGTATTGACCACAACAGGCCTCTGGTTGTAATGGATGTTCATTTAAATGTGCAAATAATCCTCTAATAGCCAAGATATGTGCAGGATTAGTCATGTTACTGACTGCAGGACGCTGTGACAAGCAATCTCTGCAAGAATTAAAAGGTCAGTAATATGGGAATATCAGCGGTTTGGAGTTTCAGCCGGTTTTTAGGAGCAAAAAGGTAAAAAAAAGTCTTCAAGAAAACTGACACATGCACAGAAGGAAATAAAAGATTGGGAAGACTGTCGGGATGAGTGGAAAAAACATCTGCTGCTGTGAAGCCAAGTCACACTCACCACAGATGTTCATCACGGCCTCTGTGTTAAAATCATCTCCTTCCATCCACTCTCGAGCCCTCAACTGTGAACAAACAAAAACACCACGGTGACGATCGCGAACTGTCGTGAGCTCAGGCGACAAAGGCCACGAGTCATTCTGAAACTCGGCAAAGACTGAAGAAAAATTCAAAACACAGACACACACACAGTTACAGTTGCCTGGACACACGCCGGCAAACATCATACCATCTAGGTCAGACGTGGAAGCAGAATAAACAGGAAGCCACTATTGTCTGAGTGAGTGCATGGAGAGAAGTCACAGCTATCACTCCTCAAGCAGCCAGATCATCAGTCACATGAAAGATATGAATCTGATGTCTTTATCTGATTGTTATTTATTTAAATGGACTAAATAGATAAACATCCAGTGTGTGTGTGTGTGTGTGTGTGTGTTGAGGAGGGGGGGGGGGGGGGGGGGGGGGGGTCATTTCCAAGAGGATAAAGGAAAATCCCGAGAAGGTGACCTGAAAACACTGGTTTGTCCCTCAGCCACTTACGACACGACTTGTTGCATCATTTTTCCTCATTAGCCTGATGTTAGCCACTTAGCATGGCTGCTCATGCTAATGTTAGATAGCCTAGCTACATACAAGTTATTAGGTCGAGCTAAATGTTAATAAGAACTGGGGAAGCTGGTCCCTTTTTAAAGTTGTTAGATATTGATTAAGAGACTCAGAGACCAATCAAAAGTAACCAAAGCTGCAACAAACAAATGTTTTGTGTTTTTATCATCACTCACACAGCTCCAGGTCAGGACAACTGTAAAAAGCATGACCTCCCAGAGAGCTGAGGGTGTTCCTGGGGGGCAAGCACTGGGGGCAGAGGAACTAAATGTAGACCCATGTTCCCATAATAACCACCGGTTAGGCCCCCAGGAACCACTTCCTGCACTGGTTCAGAATTAGCTGCCTCACTGCAGCCTGATGGATGACGATGGACATCCATGACTTGTCAGGCTGAGGCTTATGGATGTGTGACGATGGAAGATGGAAATGTACTTAAAAATGTGCAAACTCTCCATTTCCAACTTTCTGTCACAATGCTTCCACCTTAGCAGGATATCAAGTGTGTTTTCAGGAAAGCCTTGCTCTCATTACATGGCACTGTAACCCAGTAAAATTGTGTTCAGTCAGACTGATCAATACCAATAGGAGTGAGACGTTACCTGGATAGGAAACTGGAACAGGCCTCCTGAATGGACCTGGTATCGTCAGCCTGGATCAGTCTGGTTTCACTCGGTTTTAAAATCGGGTCTAGTTTTGATTGAGCCTGACCTAGTTTCATCCACTTTGATGCGATCAGTCTTTGCCCGGGTTACGATCTGATCCTTCAGCAGCTGGTGCAAAGCATCAACCTCTGGAGAGAGATGAAGAGAAGAGCGTCAGTCAAGAAGTGCAAATCTGATCCTTTCAACTTCACCACATGAACAAAAATGGGTCAGAAACTATAAGCAAAACCACGTGTAACAACCACTCTGCATAGGTGACAGAAATCGATTACAATCAAAGCACCCATTTCAAAAAAAAAAAAAAAAAAGTCATCAGCTACTCATATCATTTCCTGAAACGTAATCTTCAAATGAAAGTTCAAAGCAGATTCAATCTGTGGTCTAACTTGCAACTAAACCTGAATTTGCAAACTGCTCTTTGATGTGCAGACGTCAGACCTTACTACTTCCTTATTAACCATTCATTAACGCCATGAAACGACCAAAGACCCCTTAGAGACCCATGAATAAGGTCGTGGCCTCCGCTGTGACCTGATTTTTGGTGCAATCGTGAAGACAAGAAGAAGTGTCTTTTATTTTAGTGAAGGTGAAAACTGAAGTGAAACATAAGGAAGAGGTCTGATAAACATCATGGCGTCTCGGGTGTTGCTGTTGTTGTTGTCGTCGTCTGGAGCGTAAATGTTATAAAGCCAACAACAAGCACAACACACCTGCTGTAGGTGACCTTCAACTCTGCTGCCATATTCATGATCAGAGCTTTTTTTAGCTCACCTGTCACCTGTGCTCACTCCTGTTTGAATTAATTAACGGGTCAGTCATATTAACGTCATGTAGTTTCTAAAGGGAAGAAGAAGTAGTTAATAAGAGTAAGAGATATGGTATGTAACGATAGTCAAGCTAGTCGTGTTAGAAAACAAATGAAAGCTGGTCTGAAACTGTGACCGGTTCCTGTTTAGAGTCCAGAGGAAACACTTCGGGTTGAATCAGCTTGAATGTTTAATGTGCATCGACTACAAAATGCAGAGCTCAAGAAGCAGCGCTGAAGTATAGCAGGCAGCTGACTACTAGGTCAGGATGGGCTCGGTGAGCTCTTTTACTGGGACAAAGCTCTAGGCTAGGAGGGGAAAACCACTATGTCATGATTGAACACTGAAAGGAACTGGTTGCTGGAGTGGAAAGTGGGTCAGCCAGTCTCTATGGTCTCAAACCAGCCAGCCTTAATTTCCATCCACCACCTACTTCTACTTCATCAGTGAGTCAGCATGCCATTCAGCTTAGTCTCCCTGTGCTCTCTGCACTACACCTACTCAGACGGTCAGGAAGGAGGGAAACATCCCAGCAGCCCCGTTTCCCTCGTCACAAAGGCGTCCATCTTGACCAGTGGTGGAAACAGTGAGGGGTTAACTGCACAAATGCAGATGGGTGTCAAGTTATAGCAAAGGGACACTGGGGACTCATACACCTTACATCTCTTAACCTTCAGTGGCATCCGTGCCGATCCTGTTACAAACTGTTTCGTCACCCAGTCTTGGGCCTCGTCCGCACGGAAACAGAGACACTTCCCCAAAAACAATGTTTTTCTTGTTCGTTCTTCAAGCGCGGTATCCAAGGGACCCGGCAGTAGTCCGCCATTGTTGTTGCTAGGCCTGCACGACATCAGCCTGTGCAATGACGGATGTGCAATGATTAGAAAAGGAAAATGAATAGAAGTGGAGTTTAAGGAGGTGTGCAGCAGAGCCATTCATTGGTGTCATGCTTGTTGTAGTGACGCACCCTTTTGTGGTGGAGCAAGTTTCTAACACAGAGGACGACCACACCAACGCCACCCGTGAAGCCACTCTGTCATTAACATTACTGCTACTGAAGGAGACAAGTGCGTAATTAATACAAAACATTGAGGAGTGTTTTCCGTCCCACTGGAAACCTCCTGATGAAACCTGCTTTTCCAGCCTTTGCGTGTTTCGCTGTTTAAACAATGTCGTTTCTGTGATTTTGTGATACCGCAAAGCAAATCCCAAACACAAGCATGTGGACCTGACATCAGTAATCACACTCCTGAACTCTGTGTTTAACCTTTGCTCCAGGGGGCAAAGAGCCTTCCAGCTCATTGATCCCCCCCCCCCCCCCCCCCTCGAACAACTGGACGTCTGTCAGAGAGTCAGAAACACAACTGTGAATACTGAAGGTGCCCTCTATAAAACATGAGGGCGTCAAGTTCACGAGCGAGGTCTTCTCTGCTTTACCTGAGCAGCTCAGATCAGTACATGGTCCAATGTCCCTCAGTGTCGTCGAAATCCACTCAAACCTCACTCAGTCCTTCCCATACACTGATTTATTTATGGTGAACTTCAACAATATCACCACTGAAGGCCACATATTGATTTTTTTTTTTTTTTTTTTTTTATCCATTTCAAATGGGTAAAAAACCTTATTTCACTGTGCAGCTGTGTGCAGCGAATCAATCCGCTCAGTCCGTCGTTACTTGTCTCACACGGTCTCACACACTGACAACAGAAACAAGCAGCAAACCTTGGAGGCTGGAAAATGAAGACGATGAAAAAAAAAAAAAAAAAAATACTGAAAATTGTATGAAGCCAACCTGGAAACACCGAGAAAACTGCATCGCTCTGAATTTCCTCTAAAGTCTGGCTCAACCCCTGAGTCCTGAGTCCAGGCTTGAGTCTCCAGCTCTCCCCCGCTGATTAAAGCTGGGGTTGATAATCCTGTTCAGAAACATGTGTTGTTATACTGGGTGAAATGGTCCTTCTACCTTCAGAGTAATCAATACATTATGTATCAGAAAAAGGAACAAAATTGATCAGTCCTCAGCTGCAGGACTGACACAACTCCGACCAATCAGATGCCTTCATGTCTAGTTCTGTCTCCGCCCCCCTCGATCCCCGTCTCCGACGCGTGTGCACAATCTTCACGTGTCGCTGTTGCCAGAAGAAATCAGCGTACAGAGTTACAGCGGGACGGATTTCAATGGCTGAGAAAATGCAGCCCCAGTTACTACTTCCACGTTACTTGTAACGTTACTTGTAACGGCTCGCCCCGAGAAAAAGCCGAGGAAGAGAAAGGAGGCTGAAAAGGCTGCTAACAAAAAGGCTCTGGATAAAGCCAGACGTCAAACCAGAGTAAACATCGGTGTTGCTTTTGTGGAGACAACTGAGGGATTTGAAGTGATGCTGAGGTTGCTCTCTTTCTGTTGGACAGGTAATTATATGCTTTGCTTCGAGGAGGATTTGTTATTTTTATGAAACGTGTAACTTTTGCTAACGTAGCTACTTTTGTAGCTTGTATTAGCCTAATGCTAATATTAGCTTCTCTGTGGGTTTAAAACGGGTGGGTGACGCTGGTATTGAATAGATTATAGTATATATATATGTATATATAATACTCCTCCTGCCGCTTCTCATTTTCGTGCGGTGCGCGTTCCAGGTTGTGGGGGCGTGGCTTGGACGTACACACTGACGCGAGGGGGAGGAGGGGGGAGGAACTCAGAGGAGGTGCAGTTTTCACTTCTTGCTAGCTCTCTTGCGAGCTCTCCAGGATTACCAACCCCAGCTTTAACCAGCGCAGATAGGATATTTATAAACTTTCATTATCAGGAAAAAGTATCGGCTCCATAGCGGCTAATGGCTGCTCACCAACCCAGCCTCCAGCAGTTGGGCTACATCATCTAATTGCACCAGGTACCCACACATAAGCAACACAACAACACCGTGTATCTGAGACACTTTATATTTAAAACAGACAGCTCTTTTCTATGGGAACCAGGTATCAGCTTTTCCTTCCTCCAAGCTGTTGTGATTAAATCAGCCTTTAAAAACCCACTATCGATCAATCTCTCTCGTCTTTCTTCTTACTGCCCCTCTCTGAGTGCCCATTATTCAGGGTGCACAATAGCCAGAGCTGGGCTTATCTGGCCACACACACACACACAACATGTAATCGACCCACCATGACCTGACCCACAGTGGGTTGGCATTTGTCTGACACAATGTAAAGCTGTGGAGATGTTTATACTACAGTCCAGCTATTCATGTGTCACAAAGCAGCTGGCAGCAGCCTCATATATGGTATTATTGAAAACATAAACAAACAAATAACCCGCCATTCGCCACAAATGGAGTCTAACGCTGCCATCCACCGAGGACGTGACAGCCACCAACCACAAGTGTGAACAAACCCTGAGAGTGACATTTAAAAACAACAAAGAGCAGCTGAAGTCTGCAGACAAGACAAATAGGACGAACCACAACAGAAATCACACTTTACATTACAACACCCACTCACACAGACAGTTTACGTTAGTTAGTTAGCTTGCTTTGCTTCACGCTGCAAGAATTACCAAAACGAACAGAGCTCGGTTCATTATACAGTCAATCTGAGATGTGAAATGTAACTGCAATCAGCATATTCTGCCCACAGCACCGGTGTCACACAACGAGGGAGTCTGCAATCTGCTGCGAGATCCTCAGCTCAACTTTGAAACATCCTGATATCTGAGGAAACCTTTTAAGTCCCTGTTCTTCCTCACAGGTGATTTCAGCTAATCTTTCTGCTTACACCTCTAACACAGAGACAGGCTGAACTTGGCTGAGGCCGTGCTGGGAATCACAGTGTGATGTGAGGTCAACAAACCCAGAGCAAAGGTCCAAGTACTGGTGCACCTGTTGAGCTGCAACAACCTGTCTGCGTGCCGCACCACGGACGCGTGAGGTGAACATACACAAACCACAGAGACGTTTCAAAACGAATCAACCGTACAGGTCCTGGTGTTTCCAGTCTCACGGCTACAGCAGCGACTGTGATTTTTTCCCCCCACAGATGTAAATACCAGACTGTATGTAAGTAAAATGACTAATGTGTCCTCTCCGTTTTGACAGACAGCTGCAAATCACCAAAATAATCAAGCTGCGACTCCGAGCTTGCACTAACAAGTGTATAAATAAACTTAAGTCCCCTCTGTTTAAATTTATCCTCTGCTGCTGCAGCTCTTTGTCTCCATCAGGTCGCAGCCGAATAAATATTTGAACATTTAATGCAACATACAGTACGATTCCAGCACTTTATCGTCCATTAAGGAAATTCAAGTCGGCTAAATAATGAATGAGTGGACTGCGTTGAATCCCATAATTGTTTTGATTTATTGTCTCTCTTCCTCGCTCCATCTCAGCCTCTTTCACTGCTGCTGCTGATGCTGATGATGCTGTTGATAAATGTGCACCACCACCTTTATTAATACATCTTCAGAGGAGAGGCTCTTATCTTCATTTAACCCATTGACATGTTGTATTGGAGCTCTGTTGATGATAGAGGTTCTTCTTTTACCACACACACACACACACACACACACACAGAGACACTTAACTCAGGGTCTGAATCTAAATGTCAACCTCACAGACCTGCAGCCTTTTGTCACACAGCAGGTGTAATGACGACGACGTTCAAAAGGAGACTCATTCAGTATTTTTCTGATTGGTAACTTATAAATAATATGTGTATCGACTACTCACGTAGTATCACTCGATGCCGAGTCTAACGCTTCTCTTCCCATGTGCTGCCAAACATAACGTTAGAACAACATTAACTCCTTAAACGTTGACGACTTTGTGCTAAACTTTCAAACACCTCCACTGCAGCAGACTGTACCACAGTAACCATGACGCAGGCACCGAGCCAGTAGTTTTCCATACGCCAAGACTGGCTCAACTGAAGGTGTTATGAGCTCAATACGTCTTTTTCAACGTTTGCAGTAGTAAACCAACCGGTGGACTGAATCTGAAATGTGTCCATCTTTATAATCTGTGACTCCTGTCCAGGACGTGAGGCACAGAGATGAACCAGAAACTTTGTTTGTGAGCAACCGACTTTGGCTTTTGACCCTCAAAATCTAATCTAGTGTAAGTGAACGACTGAAGAAATCCATTACAGATTACGGTGTTTGGACAGGAACGACACGGATGCACAGGTAGGTATTCTGCGTCCATGGCGTAAAAATAAGTAAAGAACGTAAAGAAGTACAAGATCAAACTTTCGGTTTCTCCGTTCATGTTTCTGTTTCGTAAAAAGCATCGTAAGACATCGAGAGTTATTTACGCAGGTTTGTTTTGGCCACATGCTCCAGCAAACCCCAGGTACGTCACCACAGATGTTTTCATCTGAACTTTTTTCTTTTAATTGATTTAACGTACAAACAAGACGTGAGTCGACTGAACTTGACTGACACCTGCCTGGCTCTCCTCTCAGGGCAGGGCTAGCATAATTATACATAATTACTCCTCTTAACATCATACTTAAATTTCCCTTTTGCTTTACTGCGACAAGATGTTTGCACTTCCTGTTATTAGCTGATCCTGCCCTGCTCAAGTTGTGAATATAAAACATATGCAGTGTTGTAGTAAATTCCTCTTTACTGCGATTACTGTGACAAGTATTTTGACTTTAATTGCCCACACTTACTTACATAAGACTCAGTTTAAGACCCACACCTGCTGTGTAATTAATATTATACTCTGAGAAGAACGTGTCCCTACTTGTGGTCATGAAGCGAAGTATTACAGAAAGAAAGCACCAATGACAATGTAAAAAAAAAAAAAAAATCAACCTCATAGGTCAAAATTTGCATAAAATAACTTCCAGACACAATAACTGGATGTAACAGGTGGACAGGACATGAAGACACATTCATAATTACCAACATACTATAATACACACAATAGAGGAATTGCCACAGACAGACAAGTGAATTTTCTGCATGACTCACTGAGTTTCCAAACTGGCATATTATTATGATCACAATGCAGCAGACAAGTTGACCAACAGCACAGAAGTGTTGCTGAAAGAAAACAAATAATCAAAACTGACAAGTCAACATCCTTTCTCCTAATGTTTCCCCTTTTTTTTTTTTTTTTTCGACCTCATTGACCTTTGCACAATATTTCTTAACAGACAACATTTCCTGAGTGATATGAGAAGTTTGTTTGTCTTGTGGAACAACAGTGTGGTTAATTGCAGCCCTGCTGATTCACCGCAATGCACTTCTATTATCAATATGTCTTACTGCCAGCATAGCGGTGCTGATAAGCCCTCATGTAGGTTGCTACCTGAATACCTAAAGAAAAATAACAACACTTGTCAACTGAGGTCTGAAGTTCACAGTGGTGGTTCTTCCCTCCTTCTTCTTCATTTTTTAATAAAAACCACTGATAACACTGATGCAGAAGTGACAACGCAAACACTGGAAGTCACAAGGTGCATGTTAGAAAAAAAACCCATTGATTATCTATTTCTAATCCTTAAAACTAGCAGCCACTGCAAACTGATGATCCACGATTACTAGACTCTTTCACATCATGAATCCACTGGAAAAGACTGTACCCCCCCCCAAAAAAAGAAAATCTGAGTGAGGACTCATGCTGGTGGGAATGACTCAGAAGATTAAATAACAATGAAAAGCAACCAAGATCTCCAGGAGCCCTCCTCATGAAGAGATTAAAAAAAAAAACCCTCGCACCTTGAGCTGAAGTTTAGCTGCAAAAGAGGTGTCTGCTGGTAGACAACGAAACCACATCCGATAAAAAAAATAAATAAAAAAAAAACCAATATCATGAACATCTTTAGGGAATCACTGCGGAAACTGCAGAAACCGAGCGGTCGCCACATTTCCATTGCCAATGCCAACACTGTGTCACGGATATTTCATAACCTACCATGGGGTCCATCCAACACTGCTGCGAAAGATAACACCTAAAGCTACGGTGTCCGTTTAGGGCTGCACCCCACCGCACACGCTCACTGTTTATTTGAAGAAATAACGCGATGTGAGCTTTGAAGTTAGCGCAGCAGGTTGGATGCTGTCGAAGAAACCGTGTGCTACACTTACCCCACCAAGGCCTGTTTACATAGCTAGCGTGCTAACATTGGATAGCAACTGCTCACTTTAGTCGCTCGCACTTGGGTGACGTTTCCCTAACATTAAAAACACCGACCGACCGTTAGCACGAGCTTCCTCAAAGACCTCCTAAACGTTCACGACAGTCAAAGCGGAGGTCGCACGCGAGGCGGTTTCCTTACCTTTTCACCCATTACAGCGTTTAGTCCCGTAGCCTAATATTAGCATACAGCTGCTAGCTAAGGAACGCTAACTGTCAAGACTTGGCCAGCGAGCTAACGTCCCTCCTCCTGCTCCAGAAAACCACACTGACATGACCACAGCGCTGGGAAAACATCGACGATATCCATCATGGACTAACCCCCCACCAAAGCCACTGAGATGCAATATCGATAACTCATAGGCTGCCGTTCATTGTGTACTTACATTAGGTCCACTGAGAGTAGTCTATCCATTGGAAGCCGCCGGGTAATATGTAAAAGCAACCCACACAAGTGTGACATAAACGAATTTCAATCGGTGACCCAGTTTCTCTTCACCGTCATGCCTGTCGGACCACTAACCTAGTTTTTCAACCAATGGCGTGCGCGCTACTGCCGTAGGTGCCCCTCCAGCCAATCACAGACAAGTTCACGCGAGGAGAATATGATTGACGTGATCACTGGCCAATCACAGCCGAGGTAGAACGGAATGCAGAGGCTACTTGTGTACGCTGCATTACGAGTCATTTAGAAGGTAAGGCATGAGGTGGTCCGGTGCTAAACTGCCTTACGCTGTATTTTAGTGTAATTATGTTGTTGTACCAGGATCTACTCACTTATATTGAATAGAAGTGATGGAATATATTAAACGATGTATGTAATTATTATTATTGGGTGAAATAATTAGGATTTTTCCTAGTTTGTATGTATTTGTTATGTGTTTTAATACTTTTTATTCCGTTTGGGATTATCAGCTCTGTACAGACTACACAGTACTGTATAAAAGCAGGTAACGTTTTCTCAACAATGGAAAAATAAATAAATAAACAAAATAAAATAAACACACATGAAATGTGAGGCTAAATTGTACACCACTTAAAAACACATATGGTATATGCCACTTGCAAAAATGCTTTTAACTCCTTTTATTATGGTTCTCCCTATAATTTTCCAACCGTCTAAAGCAGGTGGTCTGGTATACATTTACCTTACACAGTATTTTTGATGAAATTACATTGTTGTGCAAGTATCCCCTCACATATACTTACAGTAGGCCTATAAAAGCACTAGAAGTAAACTTAGACATATAATTCAAGTAACATCCCTATTGTCTACATCAAACTCTATACT
This sequence comes from Caranx ignobilis, assembly GCA_021432705.1. NCBI lineage: Eukaryota > Metazoa > Chordata > Actinopteri > Carangiformes > Carangidae > Caranx > Caranx ignobilis. The sequence goes on from MU269990.1 coordinate 51,015,381, forward strand.
TGTCCACACGGTATAGGCTACATTTATACCACTTGCTGCTGATCATATTTCTGCCTCCTTTACAAACTGAAAAAATAGCCTACATACTAAATACTGTAACTGGATAGTTTTATTTAAAGGGTCATGCACATATACTGCGTGTGATTTCTTTTCCTTTATGCTCCCATGGAAAACTGAGAGATAAAGTACAAAGGAAAGGAACATTATACAGGTGTACACAGTCCTGTTTACCCCACTAGGAGGCCATGAGAAGAAGAAAAAAACCAGTGACTGCCCCCTGCTGATCCATTTCTGTGGTGATTTGGTTAAACACAGACGTTAGCATCATGTAGATTTGGATGAGAGGCTCATCTGAGAATACAGACAGAAAAGGTGAGTGGCTCACCTTGAGGCTGTTATCGTGTGTTTCCTAAAGTCTTACTCAAGGGTGCACTTTTTAGCACTTTGTCATCATTGGATGATTCACAGTGGGGAGTGACAGAGACTGATTTGGCTGGTAATTGTTCAGTGCACAGCTGGATCCACGACAATGAAAGAAGAGAGTAAAATGTGGTTTTCACAAAAAAAAAACAACAACAACAAATACGAACACTTTAAGGATCATTATCACTCACTGATGCTTGTGTTTGTCTGACAAAAGCAGTTTGACTAAATTGTTTCTTGACCTGTTTTGAGTCAAGTCATCAAGGATTAGTGCATTGCACCTCTCTTTATCACTAGTTGTGTCTTTCTTTCTCTTTCTTCCTCTATCACACATAGAAACCAACTCACCTGGACATCTACCTGGATCAGGTCTGACTCTATAGTTTCTTCATATGTGCCTGTCCTGGTCGCCGCAGACAGAGAAAAATCTTCTATCAAGCTTGTTTGGGAAGAGCAGGTGATCCTGATGTGGCTCATGTATCACTTTGAATCAATGGCTATAAGTACATAAGATCAACATGAAGACAACTGCCTGCATCTGGGTCCTCAACCAGTAACTCAGTACCACCCTGTGTTTACACTGGAGTGTGTGGGAATAAATTAAACTTTATTTGACCTCCATGTTACAAAGTGACACAGCAATAACTTTAGCACACTTTTATAACTCATTCTTCTCGTTATTAGACAAATTATATTCATTCATACTGGAAACAAACAGCTAGAAGGTCTGTGCTCGTTAATAAAGGAGATGAATATGAGGCTTGTGGTGTTTATTGCAAACATACATTGTGCCACTAGATGTCAGTGCTGAGTCATTGAAAACAAATGAACCAGGGCTGAAAAGCTAAACTTCATACATTTTAACCACGTGTTGTTTGTTGTATTTTTATTGATCCTTTTTTTGTTTGTATCTGTTTTTCTGAAAGCCTTGACTTTAAACCAGAGCCGGAGACCCATATATCTCATGTGGATAATAAACTGTTATCAGATCAATAAATATGGCAGGTTAAGAGGCAGAGAACCTAAAGTGATCATCTTTTATTTGGATGATTTGTTTGTATGAAGTTTTATTTCTCTAAACTCGTCATCCAACCAGTTATTCTTATTATTACCTCCTGCTATGTTACTGCCTCCACATACTGACGGACATCATAACATTAATCACACTTTGAATTAATCCTCCGCGAATTAGCCCACTTCCACGGTGCCTCGTGTATTTGTTCGTCTCATATATCTTTATTTAACTCTCTTCATCTTCACTTATCTCAAATCTGTATGGAAAAAAAACGCGGAGAAGACACGAAGACGCCAGTTCCGAGGCGCTCCTGAACGCATCGCGCCTATCACATGGCAGGTGATCGTTGAGCGGAGCTCGCGCAGAGTGAGGACGGTGGTGGGTGCAACAGAGACGAAGGGGCAAGTGTTCAGTTCACGGCATCTCCCTGCCCGCGTGAGTGTGTTTCATGTGTGTGTGTGTGTGTGTGGTGTGTGTGTGCACGAGTGAATGAGTGAGTGTGTTTGTGTGTTTGGGAGTGTATGCATGTTATGAGGAAGTGTGTGTGTTTGTCTGTGGGCTCACTTCATCACTTTAGGTGTCTCCCGCACAACAGAATCAAAAGGATTTAGTTCCGGTAAAGCTTCAGAGGAGTTTGCAGCGCCTGTCGTGTAAGTAAACTGACAACATGACGCTCATTAACGTGAACAGTGGTGGGTTTTGTTGTTGTTGTTGTTATTATTGATGACTAAATGTTATTGATTTTCTATGAGAAGTTGATTGAACACAATTGTTACAACATTGGTTTTTAAACAGTGCAAACTAAGCTGTGTTCGGTTTTATTTTGAAAGAGCTTTCTTTCTTTCTTTCTTTTCTTTCTTTCTGTCTTTCTTTCTGTCTTTCTTTCTTTCTTTCTGCTGTTTATCATGGTGCCTCGTGTGTGTTGTCTGCAGACTTAATCACACCTTTAATCCTCTTGTCTACGTCTAGGATACACTATACTTTTCTAATAGGGGCTTTATGTTGCTTTTAATGTCAGTATGTTTGGCTCCAGTGGTTTTTCCCACCTGACACTAAATGTGGCTTGTGCACAAGCAACCAGGGCTGTGTATTGGTAATATGGCGTTATGATCGATATCTGAAGGGACGGGGGCTGATGATGTGATTTTTTCCCCCCAAAAAAAGTCTATTTTAAGACCAGTTCTCACCGTATAGAGACTTCACAATGTTTATTTTCATATGTACAGACTTGTATTTATATTTCACAGATCCTACATCATCTTACATTGCAGCGAATACTTTGTGTGCAGTCTGAATTAGCACCAGTCAGAGGCTCAAATACAACACAGAACCATGTAAACTGTTGATAAAATATCAATCGATAGACTATCACATCGTGATAATTCAGTGTATCGATATTTTCTCCCACCGCTTTACAAGCCACACACTCCAGGATAGGAGAAATGCGACTTTTTTCCTTGTTACTCTGGTCGCCTCTCCGCCTGCTCAGTCATGTAGCACCGCCACTGTCAGCTCGGAGATATAAAATGATGTTTAGTTGTACTGACACATGCTGTGTAATTGCAAATCATCAGCCTCTGACAGCGTGAGTAAAGGAGGTGGAGGAGGGAAACAGAGAGGGAGAGAGGAGGGACAGAGGAAAAAAGACGGGATGCTGATATGCTAATGGAAGAATTACCAAGGCTGATGTGTGGCTCCCCTCTGCTAAAGCATCTGCTGCATCCAACGCTGGAGTTATACACATGAACACCACACACACACAAGCAAAGCTGGAGATCACAGGCGGGCGGCTGGAGAGAGCTGAAGGAGCCTCCTGCCAGTGAATGCAGCAGGACGGTGCCTCTTTTCTATTGCAAAAAAAAAAGGGGGGGGGGGGGTAGTTGAAAAGCATCATTTGCCACTGATGACAGTGAATTGATTAAAGCCGCTCCGGTTGGCAGTCGGGTGGCATTAGCACTCATCAGAGACAACAGAGGAAATGAAAACACAGGGGCTGAAGTGAAGTGGCATGACGAGCATGTTGGAGCAAACTGTGTTGCTCATCCAGCAGTTTGTTTTAGCCCACTTGTTTTAAAGCCAAGCTTCTGCACAACACACACACACACACATTGGATCAGCAGATGATGGCACTCATCCCTGTGATCAAAGCCGCTCGTGTAATACCAAGAGCGGTGGTCTTTCTCTGCAGTCAGATAGGTTCAGATGATTCGCCTGTCATCTTCACTGCCGCTGCTAATCACAGCGCTACACTGCATTTCACTGGAGGTAATCCACTGTTCCCTAATGGCGAGGAAAAAACTCAGAGATGAATAAGAGAAGGAGAGAGATACAGGGTGGGGTGGAGGGGTGGTGGGGTGGTGGTGGGGGGGCCAGATTAAGTCAGAGGAATAGCTGCACAAAGAGGGATGAGATAGAAAGAGCAAGAAAAGGAGAAGAAACCAGGAGGAGGAAAAAAGTCATGCTGTTAATCTGCAGGGAGGAAAAGAAAAAAAATCCTCAGAGAGGGTGGAAGAAAAGAAAAGAGAGAGAGATAGAGAGAGAGAGAGAGGAGGAAAAGCATAAACAAAATGATATGAGTGGAGTTTATTAGAGGTTATCTTTAGTTTGCCACCGAGCCAAGGGAAAGGAAATGAGAAAAAGGAGGTAGAGACGTGCGGCGGAGGACGGAGGGTTCAGAGGCCGTGGACGACGGAAAACAGAGGAGAGAGAAAGTAAAAGAGAAAGGTGGAGGACAGGCGGCTTCTTCACACACACCTGTCTGTGTGTATTTAAAACATTTAACAGGTGATAAAGAAAATGTAACACATCATCACGAAACTTCAATCAACAACTTTAATCCTCCTGTTGGAGAACAGTCATCGTGCATCAAAGAAATAAAGCCGATGCACGTCACTTCACGTTTTATTGATAAATTGATTAATGAATCAAGCGTATAATCAGATGAGTCCTGGCTCAGAGTTGGGTGGAGCGACGTCCGCCGTTTCTTCTGTATTTACACTCAGTGTGTTATTATTGATTTTTCACTTGTGTGACTGAACCAGCTCTTCCTCTGCAGCCTCATGTGTCTCCTATACTCTCTCTCCTGGTCGGTGAAGACATAGTGAACATATTTATAAAGTAAACATGTTGTCAGACTCCAGTGGGTCTCCACGGTGTTGATGTCTGATGGACGCTGGGAGGAGGATGTGATTGGACGAGGACAGGAAGCGTTAAGATGGAAAGAAGGGGAGTTAGCAGCTCGTTTGTTTCTGTCTCCATCCACTTGAATACTCACTGTGAGAGGAGGAAACACAGCTTTGTTATTTTGCACGTTGAAGACTTTGTATTTAAGTTTGTCTGTGATGTCATGCAGTAGTTTAGGAAGCGACTGTTTTCTGTACATAAACAAACGGCAGAGTTGTGCATCCGCTGCTTTTATCCCAGCAAGAGAAAACACATTTTGCTTAAATGATGTAAGAGAGTTGTCGTTGCTCGTTTACTCAGCTGCATTTGAACTTCTTCTCCATAAATATGACTTCTGTCTTTCATTAGTGTGTCTTGTGCTGCAGGGACACGATCATCAGTGTCGTTCTCACTAAGATAAAGAACCAATAATCACTCAAGGAGATGTGGCTGGTTGATGAGAATATATGTCGCTCAACTCCGTCCTCTGGTGCAGGAGCTATAGATACTTATATATATTACCAGGCAGGCTCTCTATAGAGGAAGATATATCACTCTGCAGAGTTGCTGTTTAACTTTCTTATGCAAGAAGTCTGTCGTTTTAAATGAGGAGATAAAAAAAACGTGAATTAAGTGGAAAAGAAAGAGCGAGATGTTGAATGAGGTCAGTGGATGTGGGTGGACAGAAATCCAAACTCTCCTTTTCCCAGATTAAAAACTGAACTGTCATTAGTTTGAGTGTTAAACAAAAGTCGTGGTCTGTTTTTCAACCGGTTGCAGATCCTGCACGACGACGTTTACCTGAGACCCTCACATGGACAAACACACACATACGGCGTAACATCATCCTGTAATGTGATCTTGACTCGGTGAAACCTTATCGCCTCTCGTAGAAGAAGAGCTGCTGCACTTTTCTGTTTTGTCCCCGCTCTGCATGCTTGGCTCATCGTCGTCATCGCGGAGATACAAGTCGTTACCACCCGGTGAGCTTCTTACAGTCAGGAAGGAGGTGAATGAGACCGTTTGACAAAAACCTTTGAGCTCCATCTGAATCAGCTGGCAGCACAGCACAAAAACACTTCACACTGCAGCAGGAAGTGGCACTGGCTCCGTTTTATACCGTCATTGTTTCTTTTTCATGCAACTCAAGGTTTTTGTTGCTGCTCTTGTCACCTGACCCAAGCGAGACGTTGCTTGGCTCTGCCATGTGTTGCGCTTTCCCATAAATGGGATGAGATCGGCGTGTGAGATAATGACAACAGTGGGTTTTATTCAGGAGAATCTGTACTGGGATAAAGCTGTGTCTGTTCTGACGTTAAGTAGCGTTCACACACAGATGTAAAGGTCAGTGGTGGAGCGATGTTCCTACTTGAGTGTGGGGAAATTCAAGTTTGGAGATTATGAAAGAATTTAAAACTGAAGGTGGCAGAGACGTGTGTGTGTGTGTGTGTGCGTTTGTGTATGAGCCGGGTGTTTTTAGTTTTCTGAATTAACCAATTAACCAGTTCTAAGTGAATAAGGATCAAAACTAAATTGATATAAACAAAAGTTGTGCTAATTTTAAAGGTCAAAGGTCTGTGATGCGAATATCACCAGCGAAAAACAGACAAGAAACACTCCCAACAGCCCTGTCACACTGATGCATTATTAATGGATTAACATGTAAACTGTATTGTTAACAGTTTAAGGTGGTACATTACCTGTCAGTGTCACTTTATTGGTCAAAAAAACAAACTATCTCAGCCTTATAAACCACCACACTTGCTCTGTGATGGATCTGCTGAAGTCTTGCTATGCCAATGCTAAGCTAATACTTTAAAATGGGTTTAAATCCTAAATCTATCACAACTTAACAACAATAAACCCAGCAGTTGTTTGTTTTCTTTGTACTGCATCGACCCACAGAGCTTCAACTTGTCTCGTTCAACTTGGCGTCTTTGTTTTAATATGCATTACGATGTGTGTGTTTGTGTGTCCGTAAACAGGACGTGGGCGCACATAAGCCTGTCCTCTGCCTTTATAGCACGTGTGGCTGCTGCTCCCATGATGCTTTGCTGTGTCATCTCATCAGCTTCAACACATGGCAGAATGAGTCCACTATCTAATTGTCCACTTCATTACTCACAGTAGCTCCCACTGTGTTTTCTTTTTCCCCCAGTCAGTCCACAGCTCAGTGCTGATTGGTTATCTCCAGCTCTCACATGGGTCCGTGTTGGTCTTTAAAGTGTGTGTGTGTGTGTGTGAAGTGGTGTTGACATGTTGTTTTTACAGCACTGGCTTGCTGACACTGGTCTTTGAGCTCTCTGCTGGTTTCTACGCCCGGGGCTTCGAAATGAGCAGGAAAATAAAAATCTGTTCTGTAAAGATGAGACAGAGGAGTGTGTCGTCTGCACAGCTGTACGTCCTAATCCAGGTGTTGCTTCAGAAAGAACCGGTTTCTTTTCCTGCTTTTTGTAGGTCAACAGTTAGAAGTTATGAGGCCAGCGATGAAGTCCTGTTTTTATAAACCACAGGCCGTCCGACGGTTCATTTCCTGCACATCTGAGGTTTTGTATCTGTGTATACTCTGTCCCATTTCCTCTTTAAAGAATCATGAGTGATTGATAATGATTTATTTCCATCGATGCTCATGTTGTGCATGTGAGCTCTGGAGGCTGTGTCTTTACCAGGGAAGATCCATAAAGAAAAATCATTACACGCTGTTAATTGTAGCGACGATCCCAACCAGTAATTAGGAGGAGGAGCTTGTTTTTGATGGATTTGAGTGAGCTGATGTTCAGGAAGTAGTCAGTTGTTGGGTGAAGTTCCTGTTTAATCAGGAATTCACTTAAAAGCTAATTACTTAATTGCAGGAGTGGTGATACGGCACCTCATGCATCATTAGCCGACCTACACTGAGTCATTGTGGTTTTAAAACACATCACTTGTGCTGCATTTACACCTGACGTGGAAAACTGGAAACGCTGCTGTTTTAGTTGTTTGACTCTTGGCGACCTTTGGAAATAAACTTCCTGTGCATGTTTCAATATCGTGATTATCACAGTGTTGATGTTTTCCACCTTGTGCAGAAGCTCAAATGCCCAGATACAAATAATAGACGTCTCCATTAGCCTCTGTCAACTTGTTGCTCCGTTGCTGATGCATAATTAGCAATCTAGCTCTAGCTAACCCATCACCAAGCTCATTGTTATGATGCTTTAAACTCATGTGAACGAACCTTTGACTTTTTCCAAATGACTTTACATTCAGAAATGTCTCTGATAATTATGTGCATCATAAATCAGAGAGCCTCCTGTTTTAATTAGGAAGTTGCTCCCCATGCTGTCTCATAAATAACACCCTGACTTCTCAGTTTTGTGCAATGCTTCACACTTCATCCACATTGTTGAACATGTTTGTGCTATGTTTGTATGAGTGTTGAGTTACACTGATGTTGTTGTTGTTGTGTGATGAGGTCGAAGCCAAATATTAACACGATACAGGATTTAAAATATCATCAGAGAGCTGTACGTGATGTTGTTGTTGCATTTCACCTGACAAACCCGCTCTCACTGCTGCTCTGCAGGCTCTGCATCTGTGTGTGAATGTGTGTGACAAGGCCATGCAACATCGACTTGTCAGAAGTCATTTTACTATGGTGACCACACACACACACACACACGCACACATTCCTACACACACAGGTTGTATTGTGCAGCTATCCTTGTTAGGACATTGTGTTGACTTCCGTGACCTAGTGCGTGACCCCTGACCCTGACCAGGAGCTCAGAGGTGAGGTGTCACATCACTGGGACCAGGTTCTGTCTCCCACAAGGATGACTGGTCCTGACAGGGTTGGTGTTTACACCAGAACATGTCCCAGAGAGGTAACAAAAATACACACACACACACACACACACACACACACACACACACTGTGACCTAACCAGTGATCATTTCTTCGTGAGCGAGGTTGTTGAGGTGGAAGAGCTAAAAATAGACCTGGAGATGTTTGTGTACAAATCAACCATGGCTTCAGCTTCATCCACTGATTTACCAGTGTCGTGTAGAAACCAGGTAGGAATCAACAAAGTCCTTTAAAGACTAAAGTTGTGTGAAAACACTGACAAATAACTTTTTTTTTTACGATTCCATTCTTTCCATTTACCATGACGGCCACCATGTTTTGTCGTTGTAACTCCCAGTTCATGCTCCTCACACTTTGCATGAGCTGATGTAGATCCTGTGCAGCACCAAGTCTGAGTGTGGGCTCTTATCTAAATGACTGCAATTTTTGTTTTTTGACTTTCATGTTTTATAATACATATGTATGCATACGTATGTTTCTGTACTGTACATGTGTATCTCTGATTGTAGTATGAATACAACTGTGTCCACAGTCTGGGTCAGACTGAGGCCGAGCACAAACCATGAACTGACCTTAAGTCTGACAGTTCCTCGACGACCAAGAAGTCCAAGTGGTGGAAAATGTAAAAACACATTGCTTCAAAAACCACAACAGAGAGAGAGAGAGAGAGAGGGACACACACACGAAGAGAGAGAGAGAGGGATGTGGGAGGGATGGAGGGAGGGAGGAGGTAGATTTTCTGGCTGAACTACAGACCAGCACAGGGAACATCCTCATCTTAAATGTCAGTGGTTCTGTCGCATTGATGTCAATTGGTGAAGAATCTGGTGTTTCTTTTTGGCTTGGTGCTGCACACACACACACACACACACAGGTTTGTGTCATTATCCTTGTCAGGACATTGCACCGACTTCCTCTGCAGCATCGTACACCACAACCTGAACCATAATAGCCACAACAAATCCATGCGTACAGTAACTCAGCCTCACCTCCTGCCTCACCCCCCGACCTTCACCGGGACCTCAGAAGTGACGTTTTGCCTCATTAGGCCCGGGCCCTGGTCCTCATGAGGACGACTGGTCCTGACAAGGTTGGTGTTTAAACACAGTTGTATTTACCCTGTGTGACAGGAGGGCCTCGGGGGCTTAGCCTGTTTGGATTAGTGTCACCAGCTAGAGGCCAGACCTAAGTGAAATGAGGAGGAACAGCAAACTCACACACACCCCTCGCTTTGTGTGTTTATATATGTGTGTGTGTGTGTCTGTTCTTGCGTTTGTGTTTTCCTGTGTTAATGTTTAACCCTTCCTCTCGACCGTGCAGCTTCACATGCGTCCCTCTGGCATTTCCTCTTCTCACAGGCTCATCCCAAAGTAAAACCCGTGTTGCGTTCAGGTTTCGGTGATGCTGGAATTTCAAACGCTGCCGGTTTCACCACTTTTGCAAAACAATGACAGGCCTGTGGATGTTTGACAGGTCGACTCGCTTAATGTTTAACATGCAGGGACCCCTGAGCTGTGTGGAAACATTTGTGTCGTGACCTTTCGTCAGTGAGTGAAAGGTGAATCCTGGTCATTTCACAGTGTGATACTGTTACATAAACTTTTATTTTGAGGAGATGCAGCCATTTGCATGTGTAATGCATGCACATCCAAATGCCTTGGCTACATGGTGTGCGTGTGTATATATATATATATATATATATATATATATATATATATACGTGAACACACTGGAATAATGTTTCCAACCTTCTGTTCCTGTCAGGCGAGTTAGAAAACAAAGTGCAGATGGAACATTTTCTTCTCATAGATCACAGCTGTTACTGGTCCACTGCCTCACGCCCCTAATATTTCCCCCCGTGTTATAATCAGGAAGGCAGCGATGGGTGAACCCACCTGTGAATTTACAAGAAAAGTCAGTTCATACTGCGTCATATCTTTGTAACATCACACACTTGAAACCAGATGTAGTTTAGTACTTGAGACTAGTAAGATGGTGCGTTTACTGTCTCTACAGGATTTCTTGTGCAAAATGTGTCAAATTTTGAATTAGCCACTATTTACTCTAATAAACAATTGATCAAACCCCGTCCTCTCACTATTGGTTGTCAGTGAAGGTGCCCCCCACCCCCCACCCCTCCACCAGTAGATTACACTTTGCAACCCTAACCCTGTTTCTGCTGCTTTTTATCTTTCCCTTCATTATCTCCAGCAGAGATGAACGGTGGTTGACATTGGAGAAATTAATGTGAAATGAGTTGTGTTTCGCTGACATACAGCTGTGTGTGTGTCTCCATCCTCCTCCTGATTACAGTAAGTCAGTTTGATGATTAGCAATAAGTAATATGCTTATGTTAATAGTCCAGCGGCTAAGTGTCATACATCAATCCGCTTAGTGTCGGCTCATATCAGCTCTGCTGTTTGCCTTTGTTGCAGCAGCTCTGCCTTGTGGGTAAAATCGGCCACTTTATAGCTTATCTCTCACTTCCTCTGGCTCCGCTTTTCTACCCTTGTACATCACTGTGTGTGTGTGTGTGTGTGTGTTTTTCTCACAGCACATTCAGTTGCATCATGTTGGAATATTTTAATGCTGGTATCACAACCCAGAGCCAAAGAGCCAGAGCTAAATACCATTTAATGTACTAATGGGTTAGTGATTGTGATTCACTGCACTGACTTCCACACAGACACTGTTACAAGTTTTATCTGTCCATCTTAGCTGTTGGTGCCCCGGGGGGGGCTGGAGCTGCTACAAGGGGTGATTATCACAGACCAACTGCTCTGTAACCGACACGACAAAAAATGTGGTCGTACTGGACACCTGCCAGGTGTGAGTGTGTGTGTGATACTGCAACAATAGCAGCCCTGTGATCTCTCCTTCGGGCTGCAGCCTCGAGTTTAAATATGTGAACAGACAACCTGTGTGTGTGTTTTATTCATAGTACAGGGCAGTTGTTCCCTTTTTTACTTTCAGCTGCATCATTACAGGAAGCTGGGGGGCTACAATCTGACTCTGCAGGTTTAATAGAAGTGGTCAACTTGGTCAAATGTTTCTTTTTGGACATTGATTTTGCTGATTATACCTTTTCACTTCCTGCCATAAGGACTCCAATTAGTGTTCTTATCATTATCACAAGGACTTCCTCCATGTGTACAGCAGGACTCCTAACAACAAATACTGTTTTAATGTCTTTATGTGTGTTTCCTTCCGATGGGGCACAGTAGTCTTGTATTTCCAAAAAGCTATAGAAGTGACTGGCGTCATCCATCCCACACAGTCTCCACCATGTTCCACCATTTCCCTGATGTTGCTTCTGCAGAGCCATGATAATAATAACAACAATAAAACAAAAGACAAACCTTACAACAGTTTTCCAGCTAAGTTCACACCATGTAGTCGAACTAGCTGGTGGTGAATTGTCTCATAAGTTTAAAAGCTGCTTCACTGTGATTAATAACCACATGAAATGAATAATTGCTTCATCTTTAAGGTAAAATGCTCAGAAACCATAACAGGCCACAGTGAAGATCTCCTCTGCAAGGTTAAATAAAGCACAACAGAACACCAAGGGTCAAAGGTCAAGTTGTTTTTGGCTGAAATCTGTATTTTTGTGTGTGTGTGTGTGTGGGGGGGGGGGGGGGGGTGTTAAGGTTGAGTGTCAGCTCATGTATTTGGAGCAGAGTACACCACTGTCCTGTGGTGTGATATGACTCCTCTGACTCGCCTGTTGTTTCTCTCTCCTCCCTGTGACTCTTGTCAGTTGCACGTTAGTTCAGACTCAGTGCACCGAGCTCAGCGCCATCGTCATCATATTTTTTTTTTTTTTTTTAGGTTTAATAAAATATCAACCGATCAGGTTCCTGTCATTTCTATGAGCTGGTTCTCCTCCATTACTTCATATCTGTAGCTTTATTCCGTCACACACAAGGTTAAACTGATTTCCACATGATAATAAACAATCAACAACAGTGCGACCTTTTCTAAAACCTAAGATTTGTAGTGATGTTTCCATGCTCATGCTGCTGTGTGTTGCCCTCATGATGATCATTGACTGGAGGTCATGTGTTGTTTTGTGTTTATGGTTCATTACTCTAACTCTGAGGGCAAAATAGATTACAGCAGCAACGAAGTCAGAAGTCAAACTGGACTGATGAGCGGGTAACGATGGCACGGTCGACGAAGGAAGAAAATTGAGATAATAAAAAACCCAGAGCCGTGTTTCCTTGAGAGAAGAGAATCAAATGTGCTCGAACAGGGACTGAACAGGACGATAAAGAGCAGGGCGGTTCAACATGGAGCAGAGCAGAGCAGCGCTGCAAGTCACATTAAAACTATATATTATTCCTGCACTCCCAGCAGCTATGCATCAGCCACGGTTCACAGATCTCACACACACACACACACACACTGCCCTCAGTCACACACCAGAGGAGATAATCTAACCACAGACTCAGCTCTAAGATGATACTTTATATAGCTTTTATCTAACTCTCGCTCCTGTGTGTGTGTGTGTGTGTGTGTGTGTGTGTGTGAGTCTTAAGGAGAGAGTGGCTTCACTTATAGAGAAATAATCTCAGTAAATAAAAAAGTACAGCCATGCTTCTTATGGCCTGGACAAGGCAGGTACTGCTGTGTGTGTGTGTGTGTGTGTTGATAGATAGATTGATTGGTGGGAGAACCAAACTAGTGCAGCTGAAAAAAAAAAAGATAAATCAATAAGGAATCGCAGCAGAAGAGTGTAATGAAAGTAGATGTACAGTACAGAGTGATGTATGGAGGCCGTGTGACTGTGGTGATGCTGCACATAAACATTTCTCTGTGTGTTTGTTTATGTCTGTGATCGAAGGATCTCTGTTGGTTGGACACGGATGATATGAAGGTGCAGGAGGAGGAGGAGGAGGAGGAGGGAGGTTATAGGTTACATGAAGCAGCAAACACACTCGCCTGGTTCCTGTTTCCACATATTGTGCACGTGCAGAACAGGGAAAAGATCTCATGATATGATTGTGTGCATCAAGTTTTATCTTATCAGGATATAATAACAGCGACAGTCTGTTGAACCGTCCCCACTCTGGACTGGTAATCAGCAGGTGGAGCAGCAGGTGTTTGTATAGTGTCTATATGAACTGTGTGTGTGTGTGTGTGTGTGTGTGAAAGATGCAGATCCACTGTGGACTCTGTAGTTGATAACCTGCTCTATCAGTTGGAAAACACCTTTCCTCAGATGATCACAGGATGACAATGGACTGGATCAGATCATATTAATCTTATCTTATCTTATCTTAACTTAACTTAAGGCACAAAAACTTCAAATATCAAGGTTTGGTTTTCAAGAACTGCTTCATTAAAGGAGCTGTTTGTTTTGTTATTGCTATTTAGCTGTTTGAAAAGATAAGAAATCAGTCATCGTCATCATGTTTACTTCATGCACACCTTGTTTCAAAAGTGGCATTTTTCCCAATAGTAGTTTTTTTTTTATTCAGGGTCAGACTGGATTTTTGCTGCTGGTTACTTGTTTGTTTAAAAATAAATAACTTTGATTATTCAAAATGGCCTCGGTGCAGCTCTGCAGTAAACTAAATCAAGTCCTACACTGTTGTATGGAGCAAACCTACATACATGAGAATGAACACAGCATCAACATTTTCACTTTCAATGCAAGGTCATTAAACCCAGACGGATCAGAGTTTGCACCAATAGGTCGGACCTTAAATCTATCTGATAATATCACCTCTCATGACTCTGCTGTGGTGCCTCCACCCTCCACTCTGTGACCAGGCACACACACACACACACACACACAGAGCTGTCAGCACTGAGGCGGGTGTAGCTGTGAAAAACAGGTCACAGATTCTCACGAATGACAAACTAGTTTTTCTGGAGTGTGTCACTCTGCCTGGGAAAAGGTGTGTCTCTGCGAGTCTGTGTGTGTTTCAGTTGCATCAGAAAGTGATCCCACCATTTACTTCAACAGGGACTTCCTGATCAATACCTGCTGCTGATGTCACACATCAGAACAAACGAATGCACCGTTAGGAGTTTTAAATAAACTCTCTCAAAGTGTGTGTTGTTTGTTTATTCTTCTTAACTCAGTGGTGACAACAGTTTTTTAACGTGTAACAAAGTTAAACGTTTTGTGTGTCAGTGTGTTACAGTAAAAGTGAAAGTGGCTTCTCGTCCAGGTTGTGAATCATTTTCATCATGAGGCATTTCTGTAATAATCCAGGAGACACAGACCACACACACACTCATGCAGACACACCCTCGCTCTCTCACACACATATACAAACTGTCTTTCCCTCAAGCACAAACACACACACACACACACACTCATTTCCACACACAGCAGTCGTACAGATTGCACAATATGGGAGAGATGGTGGACAGGGACTGTAGCTTGTTGCAGTTTGTCTCATCAGCTCAGAGCTGGAGCTGCACAATAACCTCTGTATGAGCACCTTAACACACAACAGAGGGTCCTGTACAACCCACTGCTTCCTCTCCCACACACACACACACACACACACACACACACATAGATGGGCTTTGTTCTGTTGAGGTCAAGTGTTGTCACAGTGCTGTTGAGCAGAGTCACTGTCATGTGTCTGAATGGTGCTGTCCCCCTTTGTCCCAGTGAGACTAATACAGAGCCATTTGTGATTATTAACAATGAAATTGAACACACACACTTCTCAATGCATGCACACACACTCACACACACACTGATGCATCATGGGGATGGACACACTCTGTGGGAGCAGCGATAGCGTGGTGATGGCAGCGTGTTACAGTAACTGCACTCACTGTGTTTTTCATGCAGATTGTCGGTGTCAGCTGTCATGGCGGCTGTGAAAGTTCATGCTAATGAAGACGAGGGAGGGGGTGGGGGGTGGGGGGTGATGGTGGGGGGTCTGACTCTGGAGGCGTCAGTCGATTACATTGCTGTCATTCTCGGTGATTGCTGCACGTTGATGTCTGTTTGTCTGTAAATCGGCGTGACAGCCGAACAGAGGGATGAGAGCCTTGAGGGAGAGATGACAGAGAGGGGGACGAGTGCCAGGCAAAGACAGGATGACAGCAGGGAGGATGGGCAGTAGCAGTGAGAGCCCGGAGACAAGGTAGACGGAGGGGCAGCCGCAGGCAGAGAGGATGGATGGATGGATGGATGGATGAAAGTCAGTTCTGCTCCAAGAAATAAAGAGCGTGAGTGCTGAGTTTGAGGGACGTTACATATATATATATATGTGTGTGTGTGTGTGTTTGTGTGTGTGTGTGTGTTGTTGCCTCTGGATCTCTGTGAACACACTTCATGTTCACTTACATGTTTGTTTTTGATGGATATAAATGAAATGAGAAGAAATAGAAGCACTTTGTTGATTAAGACAGAGCCAAGCAAAAGTTGCATCTGGAAATCTGTGAACTTTCTGGACCTCTGCTGGCGACTGAGAGGAACTGCAGCAACGTCTGGAAAATGTAACTCTTGCTTTTACTTTTAAAAGCTGAGACAGGCAGAAAACTGGAGATATAAAAAAGAGACATTATTAGGAAATTATAGGCGGCCTCCTGCAGCTCTACGCTTAAACTGCACATGGGCATGTGATCTATACAACAAACAGCTGTTAGCATTAATCCATGTTGCCCCTGCTCACCTGTGTTAATGCTACATCTACCTACATAAGAACTACTACCACGACTGTGTGCAAAAAGTACAGCCTGACCTCAGCAGGCTGACCTCAGGTGTTTGTGTCATTGTTTCTGAGCATCAGAGTTTTGACGATGTCCATAGGAAGTTACTGAGCAAATGAGAAACATTATCCTGATCTGATTAGAGTTGTTTGGAGCATCCACAGCAGGATGATGGGAGGAGGAGGAAGAGGAGGAGGAGGAGGAGAGAGCGCTCAGCAGACATAGCCTCATTCAACTCAACATTTACATGACTTTCTCAGATGAGATTTCATAATATTTGCGTCGGACCTGTCACCTGACGCAGGCTGGATGTGATATAAACTGACATCACGCAGGAAGTTTAACATTATATTCTTTTTCTTTCGTTCTCGACAGCACATCGGAGGACCTGAGATCTGATGCTTCCCGCCATCACCATGGAAACGGAGGCCAGTCACATGCTGGAGGCGGCGCTGGAGCAGATGGATGACATCATCGCAGGTAAGCGCTACTACTACTACAGAGTCGGTGGATAAAGAGAGGGAGGCGGAGAGGAAGCAACATCTGCTTCTGATGATTGCAGCACAGCTGGATCCTCTGTCACTGCAGTGGTTTGGTGTTAAAGAAGTTAGCGGCACCACAGCAGAGCTGGTGTGTCGTCTTAATGCAGATCTCCTCGTTAACAACAACCTGACAAACATAAATAAACACAAACCTGGATTTAAACAACAGGATCTGAATCAATAAAGAGCAAACGACACAGACACCAGAGCTGCTTTCTGAAACCTTCTAGTCCCTCATTTGTTTCTGTTGTATCTGACACTGTTGAGCAAAAGGTTCAGTCGACATCACTCATGCAACATCCAGGTGTGTAAGGACAAATGTTGGTCTGCACACTTTCCTCAGATCTTCTCTAACCAGAGCAGGTTCACATGTGCTTCATAGTGATGCCTTCGCTGCATCGTTTTGTGTGTTAATGTGCAGTATTTGTGTTGTAAACACTAAGTGCACCGCAGTTTTCCTCATAATTACCAGTATCAGTTATTGGAGCTTTTTAGCATCAGGTATCAGCCCCAATAAACCTGTATCAGTCATGTTTGCTGCAGCCACTTCGGCCTTGTCCAACAACCACATGAGCTAATAAATGTTTAATGTGGTGCCACAGTCATTATGTGGGAAGAGAGAGAGAGCAGTGACCCTGCAGAGAGAGAGAGAGACATTTTAACCAAAGACAAAACATAATCACTGGATATTAACTGCCAGCTCTGTCCCTGTGCCCCCCGCCCGCCCCCCCTGCACGCCCCCCGGATCATCACACACCGACAGTTTCACATGAAGCAGCAGTGACCTGAGCAGCGTTCACAGGCTCCTCCGTCGCTGCTCTGTTTCTGTTTCAGAGGAAAATGAAAAACCCGCTGACCTCATCTCATCGAGTGCTCTTGAGTTTTTTTGCCATCCCGGCTCTCAGTGACCGCAAATAGAAATACATTAAAAATCCCATTTGTGATAACATCAGCCAATCACTAACAAGGAAATTAGAGCCACTTATCAACAGGGTGTAGATATGTCGGTCATATTACGTTCCATGATGAAGACTTTTTTCTTTCTGTCTGATCTGAAGCTTCTTGTGGGAATAGCAGTGGAAGCGCTCCATCGGTTAATGACTCTGATGCCGTTGATGTAACCGTGTCGACATTTACTGACTTCTCTACTTGAACCCCCACCACCCCCCACTGTGCAGCAGCCCCCAGAAAACACTACAGCCACAACAGACAGAGCAGGACGTCAGTCATCAGACACACAGTGGAATAAAAGATTAATATTAAATCACCACATCGCTATGAACTCTGGGTAATTTCCTGAAGCAAAGTCAGTGTCGATGCTGACTGAAAGTGAGGAGACATAAATGGACTTCAGTGACAATGGGACACTCACACACTTCACGTGAACGAGCCTGAGTGAGTCGAGTGTGAGAGCCTGAAAGGGTCCAGATGCTGTGATAGGAATGGGACAGGAGCAGGACCAGGACCAGGACCATGGGAACTGGTACCAGGACCATATTGGAACCCAAACTTTACCCGAACCAGGAGCAGGACCAGTACCAGTACCGGAACCTCTCCCTCCCACACGCACACACGCGCACCTCTATTAGCCCAGTTTGTGTGTAGTGTATTGTCAGTTTGGTACTGATCATGTACAGCCTACTATGAAATAGCTGAAGTTTTCTCCTCTGTGCTTTAATACACTGAAGCCTGGATGGATAAACGCACATGAGACCAGGGGTTCATGTTCTGTCTCAGTGTCTCTGCTCATTTTGTGCTCAGATTCTCCTCAAACCTGCCAAAAGTTACTGGATTATGTAACGTGCAGTAAAACGCAGCAGCTTCTGCTCAGGACGTCTTAGCATCATGTTTAATATCCAGCCTCACACTGATACTCAGAGTCTCCTGATACTGAAAATAAAACACAAAGAGCAGTAAAATATGTCTAATATTCACTGTAAACCTCTTGGACAGAGATGGATGATGAAGTTTTCATGCACTGTGAACCAAACTTGCATTGCTCCCACTGTGTTGTGTTTATTAATTGTGAACTTAGTGCACTTTATGCAGGCACTGTAAAGAGTGGCTCTTTTTTCAGAGACGTTTGAGTGCATCCAGATGTGTGTGTGTGTGTGTCCATCTGACAGTGTGTGTGTGTGAGTTCCAGGGAAACGATCCAGGTGACACATGGACACTTTGGAAACCTTCAGGAGGAGGATGTATGGCTCTGATTAGATTCAGTCGCTCTCAGTGTTCAGAGCTTCGTTTGAAGGATTCTTGCTGATCAGCTGAATAAATTGATCTTGCATCTCCTCCAATCACAACTCTCCAGGTTCGAAAGCAGCAGCGGTGGAGTTCTCCAACAGCATGTACGACCTGGGCTCTCCCATCAGTGCCGGGCCGCTGCAGGTCGTCCAGTTGGCCGAGGACCTCAAACTGGCCCTGGAGCTGCAGCCCAACCAGGAGGAGAGGGACAACCTGAGGGCCCAGCTGCAGGCGGAGACGGCCCAGGCTCTGATCGAGTGGCTCCAGAGCGGCACCGTGAGTGTTTCAACTCTTTTTACTAACGGTGCTGTGAGTGTGCAGCATGTCAATGGAAATGTGATCTATCTGCATCATATCGAGCTGCTTCCCAACATGCTTCCTCTGGTTTTTACCATTTATGACAAAATCAGCTTTGATGAGACGAAATATCTGAGAATGAATCAGTCCAGACTGTGGATGTTTGTTTTGTTTGGCTCTCGGAGCACGAGGAGCTGTTTCTCAGATGCAGTTTATTACATCACAAACCTGTTGCCTAAATCTGACAGACAGTTTCCGAGTGGATTAAGTCTCATGAACTTTGCACAACTGAGTTCGATCACACTATAGACTGTAAACAAAAATGGATGCGTCACCATACATGATGATGTCGCCATCGTGCCAACATATGACAACAAAAATCATCAAAGAGGAGCTGAAACTCTGTTCCATGTTCAATCAATAAATCAATCAATCTTTTATTTATAGAGCACTTTTCATGCAGAAAAAAGCAGAGCAAAGTGCCTTACATAAAACAGTAGATGCAGACATCCCCTCTTCTCCACACACACACACACACGCACACACACGCACACACACGCACACACACACCATCTAACACTCAACAATCTGAAGTATGTTGGTTTATTGCAGGTATATTCTCAACCATCAAGTGGTGTAAAGCATCTTGAGTCATAGTGGAGAGCAGAGCAGCACAATATAGATGTAAATCCATTTTCCATCATCTCTTCAATCATACAGCTGTTTTTAGAAACGCCCCCTGGGTCACATGTCACTGTGAGTACACGCTGTGTTCACCTCTGCCCTCTGGTGATGCCTGCTGATGCTCGTGTTACATAAGTGAAGCCGTCGTGAAGCTCCAATACACGAGGAACTAACCACCGACTAAATGAAGCAGCTGTTTCATATTGAACGGACTCGTTCAGTGACGAATATTTATGTTCAGAGTTACAGTGTTTTTCTTCCTGCTCAGAGTTTCTCAGAAACACATTAGCAAACAGACGCTCTGTGTTTTTTAGACGACCACCGGCTCTAAGATGATGTAAGTGAAGGGACGAGGGCGTCAGCTGTATGTGAGCATGAACCGTCAGTCTGTGGACGTGTCCAGGCTTCCAGCTGTGTTTTAAAGGAGAAGTTAAATATGGGATCAAACTGGTGTTCAGACCTGAGGGTCAGAGCAGAGGTCAGAGGTCAGAGGAGGGGAACGTAGCATCTATCTGTGAGGACGAACAGCTCATTTAGGCTTCCTTCCTTCCTTCCTTCCTTCCTTCCTTCCGTCCTTTCCCTCCTTCCATAGCGACAGAGGGAGGGGGAGTAAGAGTTTGGCCGTGGTCCACACTCTCCTCCTCAGGGACACTATTACAACTCGGCTTATTATCAACTTCCTGTGCTGAGCTCCCTCCCTCACACCCTCAGTCCGTCCTGTAGCTGCTCTCACTTGTTTACATCCCTCAACATTTTACATCTCTCTCTCCCTCTTTCTCTCTCTCTCTACTTTCTTTCACTCTCTTTCATTTCCTCTCACACCCTCCCTCCACTCTCTGTTTGGACATGAGGTGCTTTAGTTTCTGGTGGTTTGACTCTTTGTGAAGGAAACTGAGCTGCTCAGGACGGCTGAGGTAAGACGCAAACTTCTCTTAAACCACATCACTCAGTGCGATCTTGTATATTTCCTCCGTATATCTTATGTAAAGTGAGTGTTGTGTCCTCTGGGTTCACTGACCTGCAGCTGTTGCTGTCTGTAGACGCTGAGGTTTTGTTGCTGTTGCTGAGCTTTGTCCTGCAGAGGCTGCTCTTCTCAGTGGATCTTGGATCTGCTTCAGCTGCTGTTACAGCTCCTGCATTGTTTCGACAGCAGATGTCTCACATGTTGCGCTGATCGGACCTCCCTCGCTCGCTCGCTCGCTCACTCACTCACTCCGTCTGTTGTCTGTCTTTACTTTCTAACTTTGAGTGACCTGTCTGACTCATTCATCATGTCTGTTTCTCTCCACTGGAGCAGAAATTAAACTTATTTAAAACGTCTTTCATTTAAAAACCCAGCAGAACATCAGTTCGACCACCTGCAGATCAGAGCTCAGTGTTTTTTTGATTTTTGCAAAAGTTAAATCCTCCCCATGTGTTTGTGGTAATTATTCACTCTGCGCAGATGTTTGTTTCAGTGCATCAGGTTTTCTCATGGTACGTGTGCTGCTGCTTCAAAAAGAGAAAAAGCCTCTGAAAATGCAAACAAATAGGAACCAGATGCAGGTTGTGGCTCAGACGGAGCAGAGGGAACAGGCTGCAGGAGGTGTTTACTGGTTTCTCAAGTGATTCAATTTTCTTAAATAAATAGTGAACAGTGGAGAAATGAAGGAGGAGAGAGACGAGGGAAGAATGAGAAGAACAGCTCATGTGATTGTCCCATGGCTCCGCATTCAGTTTTGAGAGTTTGAGTTGAACCTGCACGTTTGCCCTCATGAAGGGGTAGGTGTTGGAGATGAGAGTGGACCTGGGAAGCTGCTGCTTTATTTTTGTGCCAGTTCAGTTTCTTTTACATCCAGAACCAGTCCCTGCTTTCTGCACTGTACCTGCACATGGTATGAGGTCGTAGTTGGTCATCAGGTCACAGATGAAGACGGTGGCAGCACATTGTAAACGTTACAGAGCAGAGGAACGGCGCCGGTGTCGGTCGGGTTAATCCACAGACCTCAGTGTTTCCTCGGCAGAAACTTCACGTGGTTTGTGAATTTCAATAGCTCATGAACAAAAGCCTGGCACATTATCAAGGCGGTTTTCGTGTGTGCAGGGTCGGCTGCTCCCTCTCATCCTCGTCCTGCCGTCCCGCCTCCCTCTACCCCCCCTTCCTGCCCCTCCTCTCCCCTCCCCTGCTGACCTGGAGCAACAGGATTAAAGCCACTTGTGCTCCTCAATTAGTCTGCACCCTGCAGGCCTCTCTCCAGGGGATAATCCACCGTGAAACACACACACACACACACACATGCACACTGATACACACATGTAAACACAGGAAGCAGGATGAGTGTGTTACAGGCAGGAAGTTGAGACCCCGTGACGAACGTGTCTTCAGAAGATTATATCACAAAACTAGTGAAACTTACACACATGCAAATGAGCATAAAGTCAACAGTAAGTGTTTGAGTGTGTGTGTGTGTGTGTGTGAGAGAGAGAGAGAGAGGGTGTGTTAGTGTGTGTGTAAATGAACCTGTCATTCATAGTTACAGCGATAGTGAAAATACACAGAAAGCTGGAACCTGAGCAAATGGATGCAAACATCAGATGGACAGATGGGCTTGAGAGAGAGAGAGAGAGAGAAAGAGAGAGAGTGGTAAAGTGACATAGAGAAGAAAGAGGGAGAGAGAGAAAGTCTTTCACTCCTGCAGAGTGTTTTGAAGTCTGCAGGCTCTGTGAGCGTAACTTAATTAAAAAGAGCACAAGCGAAGAGGGAGAGAGATCTGGCAGGGTCGGTGTTTGTGCTGACATTACAGCTTTGTTTGTGTGTCCGACATTAGATGCTGCTGATTTAGTGTGTGTGTGTGTGTGTGTGTGTGTGTGTGTGTGTGTGTGTGTGTGTGTGTGTGTGAGGGAGAGAGAGAGAGGAAGAGAGAGACTCAGATGCAAACAGATGACAAGGAAAGAAGAAAAACACCAGCCCCCCTCCTTTCTTTACTCTCTCTCTCTTTGGGCTCGGCCATTTGGCTGTCAGACGGACCTCAGAAAGGAGGGAGAAGAAAAGAGGGGAAGCGGCTCTGAAGTAAAGCAAAAGAGAGAGAAAAAGAAAGAAAGAAAGACAGAAGGAGAGAGAGAGAGAGGAGGGGAGTTTGGCAGGAACGAGGTGAAGGGAGGAGGAGGAGAGAAGGAACGACTCCAACCAGGACATGGGTGAGAAGGAGGAGGCAGCGAGAGAGAAAGTGGAGAGAGAACAGTGGAGCGGAAAGAGTGATAGTAGAAGAAGGAAAAGAAGAAAGAAGCACTGAAAGAAGAGGAGGAAAAGGAGGAGGGAGGGAGGGAGGACAAAACACGGGGGAGTTGTCTCAGAGATCGTAAAACGCCCTCCTCCACAGCTGTGAATACTGCCGTCACACACACTCACTCACACACACACGGTCACACACTTACTTACTTGACAGTGCTCACATGCTACAAACTCAAGAACACACTCAGTCTTTGTCCGGTTTTGTGGGCTGTGCCTACACACACACACACACACACACACACAGTGAGATAAAATCGGACATAAAGCCGGAGCACAGAGGCAGCGATGGGCCGGGAGCATGGAGACTCCTATTGACTTCTACAGACACTTCTCCTGGCTCAAAAAGGTGAGAACCAGGAGCTTTAACCTCACTTGTTTTGTGTTTTTTACACTTTTCTCCTCTGTCTGTGACTTTCAGCCTCGTCGTCGCCTCTTTTTGTCGTTAGAGGAGTTAGTTGAGTGTTTGAAGGAAGAGGATAAGCTCCTCTGTCCCTGTGAGATAACCACTGCTCCGTGTTATTGTCCTGCTTCTGATTGTCTTGTTTCCCGGTGACCGACTGTTTTCTGATGTAATTTCCCTCAAGCTTTGAAGAGCAGTGTGTGTGTGTGTGTGTGTGTGTTGTCAGATTAAAAGCATTATCCATCAGCTGATTGTAGTTGACAAAACAGCATCTTGATATCAAGAGTGAGATTCAATCAGTGAGAGACTCCTGTCACAAAGAATCTGAGCTGTGTGTGTGTGTGTGTGTGAGTTGTTTTTAATTGTGATGCCTTCAAGAACAGATGTAAATCAGTAATAAATAGCACTAGCTCTATCTATGGGATGCCTTCAGGTTCGTCCTGGAATAGTCAGCGTTCACGTTCATTGAAACTTTCTGGCGCTGACTTTAGTTTCAGTTTCACCAGTGAACAGTGACCTTTAAGCTGACCTCCAAGAGGTCGTTCAGGGACACACACACACACACACACACTCACACTCTTCTCAATTTTAATTAGATTTTTGATCATCTGATTTACAGAAAGCACGATCAGTGTTGTTGTTATCTTGTTGTTGAACTTTATTTTGCTAACATCAGCTTGCAGGTCCTTCACAATAAAAGTCCATAAGAGCAGAAATCTGACAGTTTAAATGACCACAGGTGGCGCTGTGGTGTCTCCCTCCTCTCTTCTTCCCTGATATCTAAATCAGCGTCGTCCTGCAGCTTCCAGCTCTTTCTGCCCCACTTCACTGAGAACATCCTGACGCGGCAGATCAATAGATGATGATGATGATGAAGATAGATCAGGGAACGTTCAGGTCTGAGGTCTGAGAGGGAACGAGACGGTGACATGACTCTGAGAGAAAACTCTCTGTCGACTCAGAGGATGTGGAGTTTATCCTTCACTTTGTGTCTGTGTGATGTGTGTGTGTGTTTCTGAGGTTTCATGAGCTGTTGGCTGATGTACCGTGTGTTATATTAGATCAATAATACAGAAAGACATAAACATCAACAACAGACTACGTGTCCGTCAGTTTGTCCTTTTCTCAGTTTGAGGAAATCGTCCAGTCACGTTTCTTCTCATCTCAGTTTTATGCATCAGTTTTTCCATTTAGTAAATTTCTTCTTTCATCAGATATTGATCCTTGATCTGTGCGTCCGCTCTCTCCCAGTTTTATGTAATTGCTTATTTTTTTTACTCGCTAGTGCAACAGTTCACCAAAACACATTCACCAAAACACACAGTTATGTTTAAAATCAGAATGAACCACAGCAACACACCAGCATTAAAACCAGTCACCTGTGTGTGTGTGTGTGTTTTATTTACCTAATTGGCTTGCAATGTTTATTTTATGATTTTCATATCAATCATATGACACAGTGCACATGATGCAAACCTCCCACTGCAAACCAGTAAAGGTCAAACGACCACAGACTGGTTTGATTCACAGGGTTAAAGAGACAAATGTAGATCAAAGCTCAACACATGAAGACAGAGACGACAGGACAAATAAATAAATCAACCGTCGTCCAATAAATGTCCAGCATTTCAGTGGTTGTGGAAAAGCAGACAACACTTTAGATCAGTGTTAGAGGCTTTAATGTGGATCAGACTCAGACTTTAATGCTGCGTCCGTTTGTCACAACGTGGCAGAACATTTTCAGTGTTTTTCAGCTTTGGGCTGAAACGTGATGTTTTTCCTGTTTATTGTTTGATCGTCTGTGCTGACTCAAACCCATGAGTGAAATTCAGATCTGCAGAAAACAAGCAAACGACAATTTGTCCCGGCTGTCTCTGACTCACCTTAAAATTCACTTCACACACTCTCTCAGTCGTCGTCTTCGATTGTTGAGCTGCACAAACATGAAATTGAATTTAACCAAATTGGATTTAGAGTCGGGGTGGTGTGACTGCAGAGAGGCTGCCTGGCCAAAGGCGCAGCAACAAGGGGGAAAACACATACATATATATGTGTGTACGTATATATTTACATAGCAGTGGTTGTTACAGAGAGGCTTTTAGCTGTGGATCATTAAAAGTAGGTGTTGTCCTGTGTGTTGTCAGACATTCTTCCACTGTGGGATCACACTGTAAACTCCACTGTACGTCATGAGGACACGCCCACTCCACTGGCCGCAGCTTTTATTGTAAACTCTCAGAAATCTGCAGAGACTGAGAGAGTGCAGCTCGCTCTCTGAGGCCTGAGGGCAGTTTCTTTTTTATGATTTAATACACAAATATGTTATACAACAATATTCAGAACAGTCTCAGCTCTTTCTGTAGTGAGGCCACTTTCATTTGGCTCCAAATGCTGAAAACATTGAAGCCGGGTGTTTTTGTAAGCAGTGCACGATATGCAAAAACCATCATATTGAGACTGAGGTGCACAGACATTACAACTGTAATATGCAGTTTCATTTGGCATAGTTTCATTTGCACTTGAAATATAAATAAAAACATGTCCCTTTACGTTTTATGGTTCGTGCGTCCCAACACATATGGTGCTAACAGTGCACAGTGATGATGAGTGGTGTTGTGACACATTTCAGCTTTATAAAACTTGCAAACCTGCATCTCTTGCATCTCAAATACATTGCATGTAACCATGAAGCCCGACTTGAAGTGGGTTCATTAATATCTGTACTTTCTAAACAGCAGCAGCAGTTGATAAATAAATAATAATGAATATTTCTGAGTTGTAGTGTGTAAGTCTTTGAGCCTGTGAGTCATGATTGTCTGAGATGTGAGGTGATCTCAGGGTCATATTCACATTTCCACTATAAAATATCAATGACAATAACATGAATGGTGTTTGCTCTGCTGCAGAGATTTCTTCCATCACTGTCTGTTGAAACATCCAGGAGAGTGATAATGTGTGAGCCCCCTGTGACCCCCCCACTCGGTCCAGCAGGCGATGACAGACAGACAGAAGCAGAGCGGCCTGGTTTTTTACTTTATCAGCCTCTTCAGCTGCTGCAGCCTGACGGGAATATCTGTGATCACAGCACATTTAACACACTTCCTGGCCGCTCCCCCAGAAGTCGTACTGTAACATTAGTCCAAACAAGGAGGGGTCACAGGACACAGGAGACGATGCTGAGATATAAACTCTCTTGGCTCGGCTCGGCTCAGCTCGGCTCTTGGTACTGTTGGTGACACTTAATCCAAATATGGTGTTAGTGAAGCGTTCAGGATCTCAGGCCTCCTCTATCTCTCTCTCTGTGTTTCCTTTCCTGTCTTTTTTAGTTTACACTATGTTAATAGGTTTAATGTGTCCATATGGTCGGAGACAGGAAGCCCAGTGTGTATACATCCTCTCTGAGCTCAGCTGCAGACAGATCATCGAGGATTACATGCTGCTTTCAGGGCTTTTTTGTCTGTGCTCTTCTCAGACACTCAGACGAACACATGAGGTCAAGTCTCAGTGTCGAGCTGTGACGACTTTCATGGTGTCAACTGTCATTTGAGCCTTTGTTTGTGTAAAAATATGGTTTAATGCAGCTTGAAGTCTCAGCTGCGGCCGTGATTGTTATTTATCGCTGATGAACATCAAGTTTTAACCTCAATAACACGTCCACAGAGTGTTTTTGTTTTATATCATACAGGTCATATCATGAGAAAAATAACAAAAGATACTACTAACTGTGCAACACATGCAAAGACAGAAGTGTTTTAGGGGGGACACAAAAAAGTGACGGACCAGGCTAAAAACAAAGGCTAAGCTAATGTATCATGTGATGTTGATGTTATAATAAACAAAAAAACAAACTCACCGTGTCGCTGTGACAATCACAGCACAAGCTGCAGTAACATGTCGATAGTGTTGTTTCCAATGCCGGGTTATTTCTGGAGAAATTGAAGTCAGATGAGTCAGATGATCTTTTCATAACTCTGCATCATGTGGCTTGTGAAAAATCATGAAGTTGGAACAGGAGTCGCTCTGTCGGCCACCGCCGGTGCAGGAGCGAGTCAGCAGTTTGTCTCAGAGCCGAGGCTGTACCTGGAACAACCAGCAGCCCAGCCACCCAGTCATGGAAGCAGCTTACAGACCATAAATACACTGAAATTAAACAAATCAACATTTTCAATGTTCAGGAAAGAAATCATCATCATAATTCATCACCTCTGGTTTCACTGAGGTTAAATAGGATTTAAGTCAAAAAGCTGAATTTTGATGTACGACTTCGACTCCAACCAGATCATCAACAATCAAATCTAGGTGAACTCAGTCGGCTCTGTGTCGAGGAGGAGGAGAAGGTCCAGAGGGAAATAATAATGGTGTTTCATGATGTTTTCTGTGTGTGTGTCTGTGTGTGTCCAGGTGAACCTGTGTTCTCCAGCCAACAATGAGACCTACCAAGAGCGACTGCTCCGCCTAGAGGGAGACAAGGAGTCTCTGGTGCTACAGGTAAGGGCTGATGTATCACAATTAAGTGTGTAACAATACATCGATCTACACTGATATATAGAATTAGTGATCAATGAGTCAATAGCATTGATCCAAAATGAAAACAGTCAGTCAGACACTGATACTCGTCATTTGTAAGATGTGCTTTTATTTTGAAATTCACCCAGCACATGTGAGTGAGGAGCATCTGCTGCAGTTTCATGCTTTTATTTAGTGGCTTTTCATTTGAATGGAAGTGATTGTGTTGAATCAGCAGATGACATTGTCTCATATTGATCGATTACTGATCAGCTTTTGTGACGTCGGCAACATCCAGTCGTCGTCAGTTGAGTTGATATGATGTCGTCTGTGTCGTGATGAAACTTGTGTGAGAAACTTTACACCACTGATCACGTGTGTGTTTGCAATAGAGCAGGGAGCAGTGCTGCTCAAGTGTGTGTGTGTGTGTGTGTGTGTGATAAGAAAAGTGCCACATGAATCCAGGTCCATTTAGATTCCTGTGGCCTTGTCGTCTGAAAGACCATGAAACACAAAGACCGCTGGTTCGATTCCAGCAGGGAGCTCCTGTGGTGCAGTCACAGAGACACTGATCATTTCTCTGCTTCAGATCCAGGTTGTTGTTTCACTTCACTTCAGTGCGACTTCATTATCTGAATCTCTCTCTTGAACTTTTTGAACCAGGGATTAACTTTTTTTTTTTTTTTCTTTGTCGCACTGGAAAAACGACTCGGCTTCTTCTCCTCCCCCTCCTCCTCCTCCTCCATTGTCGAGGACTTTTGTGTTTTTTTACTTGAAAACAAAACGTGTCTGGACAACTTCACATCATCTTGAACATACGTTTACTGATCACTATCACCACAGGAGCCACAGCGGTGAAGAGGAGGATGATACATGATGTCAGCACACACACACACACACACACACACACACACACACACATACACACTCAGCTGTTTAATAACAGCTTCACTCAGCTGTGATCTCCGCAATTTTCACATTCCTCATGTTTAATCACAGCTTTCAAAACAGCTCCTTGGGCTCGTGTGCGTTTGTTTTACACTCCAGGTTATCCCACATTGAGTTAAAGTGCACCACCCGCCTGGACGACTCTGGTTCATAAAGCCCCCCCCCCACACACACACACACACTCACACAGACACAGACACACACCTACTAGTTACACATTCCTCACCTCACATCAGCTGTGATTGGTCGACGTCCAAGGTGGTCGGGGCTTATTCCTCCAGATGGACGATTTAATTGGCTGTTGACAGTTTTACTTACTTTCTCTTCACCTGCCTCTTCTTCTAGTGAGCTGTCGTCTCACTCCAGTGTGTGTGTGTGTGTGTGTGATAGCACGTCCACACTCTGTCTGTATTAACTGACTTCAGATGGAAATTTTCACCTTCATTTTCGGAGGTAAGAGACCGTGTTGCATTCATGTGCTCATGTCAGAATCAGGCATTGTAACGTCAGGAGGTCGTAGGTTTCACTCAACATATGTCAGCAGAGTATTTGATGTAACTCATTCACATGTTCATCCATTCACCCACTCACTGGGTCATAGTTCAGCCTCATTGTCAGCAAACGGGCTGACAGATCAGTTACTCACTCGCTGCGTATTTTTCTTGTGTAATCTGAATTTTAAAACCCACATACGTAGAGCCTCAGACTGTGAGACAGGACGGAGCTGAGAGGGTGAAAAATCCCGGGAGCTGAAGTGACAGAGCGTCGGATGCTGTCAGAGGGATTTTAGCAGTTGAATGGGAGAGTTGTGTTGTGTTAAGTGTGTTTTTTGCAGGAGGTGAGTGTGTTGTCAGGGAGATTATAGTAAATGTGTGGCACATTCCTGAGTGACAGACCGCTGAGTGTGTGTGTGTTGTTGTTGTCGGAGCTGTGGTATGTCAGGGTGAGTGTGTGTTTGTGTGTGTGGGTGCAGTGGAGAGACAAAGGGAAAACATGCATGTGTTTCACTCGTACCTGTCTGTCCTCATGTCATGTGACCTCATGTCTCGACAGGTGAGCGTTCTGACCGACCAGGTGGAGGCGCAGGGAGAGAAAATCAGAGATCTGGAAAGTTCTCTGGAGGAACATCGACAGAAACTGGCCTCCACTGAGGAGATGCTACAGCAGGTACCGGTGCACAACACACACACACACACACACATGAGGAGACGAGTTTGTGGCCAAAGTGTGAGAGGTGATTGACAGGCCTCCAGGTGGTTAAATTACGACTTGTTTGGGAAACATGTCCATGTGTCACATTGACTTCTGGTTGTTCGGTTAAACGAGCCCTGAGGACAATTACTCACTGAAACACTGTGTTTGTATCTGTGACAAACAGGTCGAACTCAACTTCATAAATGATTTGGTGGAAAAGATGGATGTTTACATGAGTGATTAATGATGTCATGATGACTCATGTCTGTGCAAATGTCAGTGCCACTTCTGACTCATTTAACATTCATGTGTCTAAAGCAACTTGTTATTTATGGTATTAAATTAATAGTAAATTCAATGTCCAGAGCTTCAATAAGTGTTTTATCAGGTGCATGTTCAACACACACAACATGTAAAATGCTGCTCCAGTGATATTAACACAAGGTCATCTGAAGTCTAGAGTGAGTGGCAGGTGACTGTGTGTGATCTGGCTTCAGAGGAAATTAGAGTCTGATGATCAATCAGGCTTCAACAATGTGACTGTTCCTCCTGTGAGTGTTTGTTTTAATTCAATTTTGACTAATCGAGTCCATATTTAAAACATCAGACATGTGCTCAGATTCAGAGGTCATAATTATTACGGCGACGTCTGGTCTGATGGTGTGATGATCCGTCTGAGCAGGAAAGAAGACGAGTGGATGGATAGAAATGGGAATGTGAATAAATAAAGGAGCGGCTCAGTGTTTCATTCGCTCTGTCTTGACTTCATAGTGATGACCTCACCTCTGAGTCCTCACCTGTTCACCTGCGTGGAGGTTTAACACAAGAACAAGTAGATCTTACAGGTCAAAGGTCATCGCTGACTGCTCAGAGCTTTTCCCCATGTTATTAGATTAGACAAAGTTTGCTCTGAAAACAAAGAGAGGTTGAAGGTGACCTCTGCAGATAAGGAGCCGCTGTTGTTTCAGCACAAAACACAAACAGTGACTTCATGTTGTACTCTACTGTACAGGGTTACCTTCATGTTATAAACTTATAATCTTAACTTGTCCAGAGAGAAGCTGTTACATTATGGTTAGTGTTAATTGTTAGATGTCCAGCACATCCCCATTGAGATCTGGGTGAATTAGAGGCCAAGCCAACACCTTGAAGTCGATGTCATGTTCTTCAAACCAGCCCAGAGCGGCAACTCAGATTCAACAAGGTGCTGGAAACGTTCCTCAGAGGTTTTGGTCCATGATGACATGAGATCATCACATCACATCACAGAGCTGCAGGTTTTGTTGGCTGTACATCCCAAAGCTCTACTGGAGTGAAATCTGGTGACTGTGGAGGTCGTTAGGTCGAGTACACTGTGGTCATAAAGGGATGGACATGGTCAGCAACAGTCGTCAGGTCGGCTGTGGTGTTTAAATGAAGCTCAGCTAAGCACCATGCCACCTTCAAAGTCCCTTAAATCACTTCTTCTCAACTCAGTTTGAACTTCAGCTGATCATCTTGACCGTGTCTACATGTCTACAGCACACACCCCATAAACCTCTGCTTGACCCTGGCTGAACGTCTTCAAATGTGTTCCTTGACATCAGTCGTGAGACAAACCCACGAGCTTGACCGGGACCGAACACAACACAACAAGACCACAGCTCTGTGTTATTAGAGAATCAGCCTCTTGTTGTTTCCACTGCTCAACGGGCTCTTTGTCCTCGTCACTGTCAACACTCGGGATAAAAACGGCCACAGCCACCAGGGTCTGAACCATCATCATGTTTCATCATCTTCATCCAGCTCACTGTTACAATCCACACATCTCTGCAGAGATTTAGAAAACACACAAAAAAAACTTTTCATGTTCTCACCGTGTTGCTGTTAGAATAAAGTCTGGGCTGTTTGCTGTGTAGTGAGGAGCAGGAGGAGCCGCGAGCTGCAGCCACAGTTGTTTTCACGCTCTGTGACGTTTATAACCGACTGTAGATCTCCACCTGCTGCCGCCCCCTGATCTTTACAATGCTCCGCCACAAGTGATTGTGAGTCTGGAGGTTTTATTGGGTTTAGCCTCAGTGATCTGCAGCTGTTGTCCTGGTGTGTGTGTGCGTTGTTGTGTGTGTGTGTGTCCCATCTCACAATTAAGAAGTGCTGGTCAAATAGCTAATGTGATATGAGATGTTTGCAGAGGGAGATGAAGGTGGGGTGTGGAGGAGGATATCAGTCGTCCTGGTTCTGGGTGGTTTGTGTGTCTGTGTTGTGTCTGTTGTGTTGTTTGCTGTCGAGTCTTTTGTGTGTTTATCCTCGCACAAATCTGTGCCTCTTAAATCTCCTCAATATATAATTAGAAAGCAAGTTTGAAGGATTTAAAAGGTGACAACATGTCTGGTCCTGCAGCATGAAGAGGGAGGTCCTCTGTCTGTGTCACTGTGTGTGTGTGTGTGTGTTTGACTGAGGGAACAACAGAGAGAGAGAGAGAGAGAGAGTCCATCCAGCCATGCTAACATTATGTGTCAGTGTCACAGGGCTGCTTCTTACTGTGGGAACCAGGACTAATCTAATGAGAAATAGTCCAGAGTCAGCGCACACACACATACACACACACACACACACACACACACATGCACGCACACACACACACACAGATACAGTGCACTGTTCTCAAGCTAGCTGGGATCCACCCACACATGTAGTCATACTGTGACTACATGTCTTACTGTGCCTATATTTGGTGTCTTTAACACACACACACACACACACACACACACACACACACAACATATCTTTTATGCATTTACAGACAAAATTAATCAACTCTGCAGCAAAATCAATTAACATAATCCTCATTAGTTTCAACAGTCAGTCTCAGTTCTGGACTGAGTGTCTCTACAACTTATACATAAATCATATTTACATACACACACACTTTACTTCAGTAATGACCTGTCACCTCACTACAGTGTTAAGATCCAGACATGAAGCTGCATCTGCTGTAATTTAAATAATGACTAAAGCGAACATCTGCCTGTGGTTTCTCCTCTGGGTTTCTGACCCTGTGCGGCACAACAACAGTAACACAGCTGCACAGCAGGTGACAAACTGCTCCCACATGACTGAAGAGTCAATATTGTCCAGAAACATGATGTTGTTCTACATGCACAAGTGTTTCTGAATGTATTCCCCATAAAAGTTTTATAAGGTTAAAAAAGATTAAATCCATGTTTGTCGCCTTCCATTGATCAGAAACTCAGATGTTACAGCTTTAATGTGATTGATTGGAATAAACTGGAGACAGACTGAAACGACCTCATGAGGTCAGAGATCATGTAAAGTGTGTATGGTTTGCAATCATCAGGATAAAGTGGAATAATCCCCTTAAAATTTTAGCTGCAAAAAAGTCTAACAAGTGCAAAGACAGAGTGTCAGCGTATGATACTAACATGCAGATCAGATTAAGCCTCGATCAATCATTTTCCTGAGACAAAATGTGAATATTATAAGATCTTTTTTATGTGTTAAAGTCCAGATCTGAGCTCTGCTGTCAAACCTCTGTCGTATCTGACATGGCTCAGTTTCAGTCAGCTGTACCGATCTGTAAAATGCTGTAGAGTGGATAATTAGTCACGTGCTGCTGCTGCTCGTACATTAGAGAAAGCAAATGTTTAGCGGCTGAGCTGTGGCCACTCAGTCCTGATAACTCTAAAGACCAGAGCTTAGCCCGCTGCAAGTGACACCGGAGCTGCAAACTGACAGTCAGCTGCCATAACTAAGCAGATTCCCCCCCTCTCTCTCTATGTGTGTGTGTGTGTGTGTGTCTGCTGAGCTAGAATGATTAGGGGGTATTAGCTGTCTGTCTGTCTGAGGCTGTGGTGTTGACACAATGTGTTTACCATGTGATCTTTCCATTTGGAGGGTACGGTGTCCTGCTGTGGTCAAAGAGCGCCGTCGTACCTCATGTGTTAAATGCTGTGACCGCTGCACTGCATTGTGGGAGATGATGGTGATGATGATAATGATGAGTCTTTGTAGATGGACCTTTATGGGACTTATGTGACTTCCGGGGGGGGGGGGGGAGTCATTTTTAGACATATGTGCAATATACATTATTTATTAATATTATTTATTATTTGTAATTGATTTAATCTAAAGTACTCATATATTGTTCATAATATGACTGTTAAGACCATTTTTACAGTTTTAGTGCTGTTCTGTTGATTGTTGTTATGTTTTTTATGAAGCACTTTGCAACCTTGTCAAAGTGCTTCATAAATAAAGATGATGATTATAATTATTATAATAAGCATTATTATAGTTACTGATTAGCATTTAGCTCAAAGCACCGCTACTGTATCTGACCAAGCGCAGCACAGCCTCACAGAGCGTGACCATCCGCTGCAGTGTTGTGTTACATCATGTGCATTTACATTCGGTTACATTGAGTTTGACCTGTTTGCATTTCCACAGTTACGATGCAATGGGAATGAATGAGTGACGTCCCTGAGGACTTGATTTTTTTTTCTGCTTCACATCATTTCACAGTAAAATCACAATTTACTGTTGTTTTTCTTTCTTTCGTTTTGGTAGCCCAGTCTGTGGATGGAGAAAGAGTTTGGATGTCGGACACTTGTAAAAAAAACAACAACAACAAGAATCTAGGCCGGGCACTGAAGCAAAGAGGAAGCGGGATTGGATGTAATTTACATGAGGAAACGAAAGCAACAGACACATTGAGAGTTTGGCAATGAGATCTGAGTCTGTGTGACTTACACACACACAAAAAAAAAAACACGTCATGTAAAGTGGCCTGCATATCCTCTCTCTGTCTCTCTTTTTAGACACACTTTCTTTTTCTCTGTCCCATGCCAAAGAAGCGCAGAGATTTATTAATAGAGTCCTCAGCTCGCCTGTGTGTGAGTGTGTATATTTAGCTTCGTGGGGTCTGGGCCCCCGGCCTGGCCTGTTCAGTCAGTGTGGGAAGACCGTCGTAGAGTGGAGCAGCATGCTGATCTCTGATTCATGTGTGTGTGTGTGTGTGTTTGCTGTTCGGTGTGGACTGTGTTAAGTGTCTTCCATGCATCTAACTCGCAGCGTGTGTGTTTTGTCCAGGAGCTGATCAGCAGGACCTCTCTAGAAACTCAGAAGCTGGACCTGATGGACGAGGTGTCCTACCTCAAACTGAAGCTGGTTAGCATGGAGGAGACACACACCAACGCACAACCTCAGGATACGACGGACACAAAGCAGAACAAGGCTGAGGTATGGAAAGGCGACAGACATGCGTGTGTGTGTGTTTGTATGTGTGTGTGTGTGTGTGTGTTTGTGTTGCAATGAGCTAAAGCTGCTCAACTCAACACACCCAGAACTGTAACTGCTGCTCCTTTGATCCACAGATTAACAACAACAACAGATAATACCTAATGAGTCAGAGCAGAGATCCAGCTGCATTTGCCTGTATATGCATTATACTGTCAGTACAAGTAGGTTAAAGCTGAACAACCCGGCATATGTTGTGCATATATTGAACCTTTATATTAGGCTTTATGTCTTTGTATGTTTATGTTTTTTAACATAGCTGTCCTCTTTAATATCTCCGGGGAATGATGCACATCAGTAATAACTTATTTTCCATATGTGCAAGTCAAGCAGACATTGCCTTTGGGTATTGTGGGACCTTGTGATACATCAGCCTTAAGGATGATGATGCCACTGCCACTGAAATGTCTCAGTTATTCAAAATGTTGACATGAAGTTTGTTTTATCCTGAATATAAGGCTTTTTCAAGTTAAAATTGGATTTTACTCAGTCGTTTATGATCAAATAGCAAAACTCATTCTCATTAGCTGGGTATTTTGGTGGTTGTTAGCAAATATTAGCATGCTAAAAAGCTAAACCAAGATGGTGAACATAGGGAATGCAGTTGTGCCTAGTGAACATTAGCGTGTTAGCATTGTATTGTGAGCATGTTAGCATTTGAGCTCAAAGCACCACTGTGTTTAGCCTCACAGAGCTGCTAGCATAGCCATAGACGCTCTGTATTCTTCTACTTAGTGTCTTTAGCTACTGATTCGATTGATGTTACCTGTCATTTCTACCTGAGACAGGTAAACATCAGGTCACAATGCTACTTAAATGTTAGCATAAAGCAGAGTGGAAAACTTAAGTACAGTCTAACCTCCCCAGAGCTGACTCGTGGCTTTTAATCTTGTTTTCATATTTCCCTCATCTAATGCTGTTATGTAACCGTATAATGTGATATGATCACATCTTAAATAATAACATGGTGAACTGATCTCAGTGTGTTTATCTCCTCTTGTACAATGCTCCCAGTTGTCACGAAAATAAGACTCAAACACTCTGACATGCTCTTTCAGCCTTTAGTTCCTGTTTCTGGGTAAAACAATTACACTAACACTGTTAGCTCCAGTGGTTTTTGTCTCCACCGAGGCCTCATGTGGCGTCTTAGATGAACAAACGCACCCTGGAATGCTTTTTT
Organism: Caranx ignobilis; assembly: GCA_021432705.1. NCBI lineage: Eukaryota > Metazoa > Chordata > Actinopteri > Carangiformes > Carangidae > Caranx > Caranx ignobilis. Next base: position 51,052,075 of record MU269990.1, read on the forward strand.
TTTTTTTTTTTTTTTGCATTGTGGTTGAATTAAAGTATAATAAGACGAGGCTCGCGTTATTCCAGACGCTGGATTCCTGTAGTCGTACTGTCTGTGGACCAGAGGAGGACATGGAGGACGCAGGGTGATGCAGGGACACATGGCTGCTCTTGTTACTCTGAGAAATGCAGTATAAGGATATCTGTCTGCTGTTTGTCTGTTTTCAATGTTTTCATTGTCCGACCCGGGGGGGGGGGGGGGGGGGGGGGGGCAGTAACAACAAGTAACAACATACCGATCTGGCTGCTGTGGTCACATTGCCACTAAAATAGATGGTTTCACACACACACACACACACACAGTTTACCCCATTAGGGTTTTTTGGGAAAAGAGACTTTTTTGGCTTCCAAGTAAGTTTCTTATCTGCAACATCTTTTTTTTTCTCTTTTGCTGCGATAAGTTTTTATTTATGTTCCACCATCTTCTGCTTAATCCGCACCAGCTGGAAGTTAAATACCCTTCGAAATCACAATTTGGCGACTTCAAAACATATTTAAAGATGCCTGGAGCAAACTCCTTTTAACTCTTTGTTTGGGTGATGTCACCTGTTGGCTGATGGCAGATGATCCCATGACTAAAGTGGTCTGTTATTGGTGGTATGTGCGTTTGATGTGAACGACATCTGTTCACAGATCAGTTATGAACAGGGTCGTCAGCTGGTCATAGAGCAAACCGGTCCATAAGCGTCCTATTATTAGACGCTAAAACGCTCATTATGGATAATGCTAACATGGCTTTTGGCAGATGTTGTAGTTGAATTCATCATTTTCCATTTCATTGTTACAGGCTTTAGATTGATGATGATGATGATGTGCCAAAACAAAACATGTTCCCTGTATGTCTGGAGAAAATGAGTTCATAGACTGGGGCGTCTCTCACTGGGCCATATTGTGATTGCAGATACATTTTTGATTGATAATGCAGCCTGTTTGTTGACCTGTGTCTTCCCAGGTCAATATTGGAATTTGCCAAAGCTGGTTTTTGCCAGCACCAAGTGAACATATACCAATAACCATCCACAGTCTAATCCATCAGTGGAGGTTTGTCCCGACTCCGTGGCGCAGCCAGAGCTGACGGTGAGCAGACAAACATTGCGTCTGAGTTCACAGGCAGAGGTAATAATGCAATGTGTCTGGATGAGACACAAGCTTCCGTGTGAAGGTCTTAAAAACAAGCCAGGACTCATCAAACACGTCCCCGCAGACAGGCTGCCACACACAGCTGACAGCAAACCATAAAGTCAACTCTAAAAAAAAAAAAAAAGTCATTTAAAGTGTTGAGTGAGGCCTTGTGTTCCTTATATAGAAGCTGTCTTTTACTTTGAAGGCCCTGGAACCTGTTTCCTCCAGTGGGTCGCTGCATGAGCGCGACATTTCCTGCCAAAGTTTGAACAGTTTTGATGATTTTGCATGAAAGATTTTCAGCTTCTTTTATTTTATTTTCTTTATTTCTTTATTTTTTTTGCTTTGAAACTTGTGTCACACGCCAGTGAAGTTGAGCAGTCTCTGCTTGTCGTCTGTAGTTTCTTTGTGGAGACTTCATTGTGACATCCAGCTGCTTCCCACTGGCACCACAAGATACTGAAGCTGCTCTTGTGGTTTGCATGTGCGTGTGTAAGTGTGTGTGTGTGTGTGTGTGTGTGTGTGTCTATCACAAGGCATCCAGTACCCAGGGCTGTGTTTTCACTGAGCAAACACGATGCAGCATTTTTGACATGCAGATGCCCGTTTTCTGCACACGCACATGGACAAGCTGTGATAAGCATCAGAGGAAGCAGCAGCAGCAGCAGACGGACAGAGGAGGAGGGCGGGGGGTTGGTGGTGTGTGTGTGTGTGGGGGGGGGGCGCCTGGCAGGAGAGAGGGCACAGGGGTGGAGAGAAGAGGAACAAGACGAGAGACAGTGACTGACAGGGGTAGAGATGAAGGGTGACAGAACGTAGGCCGCCGTGCAGATATTGTTTTCAGACACAAAGTGAACGTGCAGGACGTTCGCACCGCACACGCCTGCAGCGCACAGCTGTCAGCGCTGTCGACCTCTGTGTGCACAACAAACCAAAGTGCGAGGATGTGACTCTGTTTCTGCCTCCTGTGCAGAGCTCATGTTGAACAACAACAAAACAGAAAGTTGGTTTTCAAACTTTCAATCACAGTCAAGTAAAGTAACCGCAGCAACAGCACACACACAGTTTATCAATGTCAACATCTGTGGTGAATCATATGAAATGTTACACATATATTATATCACATAAAGATATATCCATCCCAAAGTCTGTTTATATGATGTGTGATCATAGTGTGGGAGCAGGTTTCTAAACCATGTTTCATGTCAATCCATCCAATAGTTGTGTGGCGACACCGTCAGTCGTCAGTGTCCTCCAGCCTCGCAGTGGATGTTCAGATGTTCCAGTCAGGATCACAGTGGTTGACCGAGGTCTTGTGTATCTGATCACTGACTGTGGTGAACATGAAGTATATTTAGCTCCGCTCTGTTTGGAGAATAAAGAGCTGCTCTCATTCATTTGCTCAGATTTGATCTCCAGTGATCACAAGGCCGATGCTCCGAGCTGGAGGCTGCACCACCTCCATCAGCCGAGCCGCTCGCTGGCTGTGGAGGCTAACAGAGCCGTCCGAACACTGACAGGCTGATGCTTAGTTGGTGTAGTAATGAGATACTGTGTGTGTGTGTGTGTCTAATAGACACGCAGACACACACACACCCAAACCCAACATATCCGATGTGCAACGGCAGCATTTGGCTTTGGTTACGTTACGATGGAGACTGACAGTGGTCTGCATTTTTGTCAGGAAAGTGTGTGTGTGTGTGTGTGAGTGTGTGTGTGTGTGTTTGGGTAGTAACAGCTGCAAGGCTCTGGTGGGCTGGAGGAATGACTGGCATGCCTTTTGAGCATTCCTGAGGGCCAAACACTTTCACCTCCTCAGGGAACTACACACACACACACACACACATACAGGGACGGACGTCTGATAAACACCTTAAACTTGAGAGGGGGGGGGGGGCAGCTGTGGCAGGTCTGCTAATCACATCTTTAACGGCCCACTGAGCGTCTCCGGTCCAAAATCTGTGTGAACGACAGGAAAAACTGTAAAACTTTTTATGCGTGGATGTAGAAAAGTGTCATGGAGGCGAAGCTGACGTGTGAATCACTAAAACACATTTTCAGGAACAAGGTTTTGAATTTGATGAGGCTGCATTTTCAAAAAGAAAAAGATTTCACAAGCTCCAAAAACGTTGTGACATGTGAAACTCCAAAGAAAAGAAAAGAAAAGTTTTCCATGGTGATGGATGTTTCTGGTTATTTCTCTTCTTCTTCTTCTTCTGTCTCATCCCCTCTTCCCTGTCTCGGCCTCTGGGCTCAGATTGTGGATCATGTCCCTGTGTCGAAGCTTGAGACCCTGACAGTCGGATAAACTGGATGTGAAACAACTCAACATCACATCTGTTTGTCATTTGGACGAGTCAGTGGCAGGCGATACAATAGAAAACAGTCGTGTATTTGAACTCTGTGTTTGTTGATCACATCCTCAGACGTTTTTACCAGGACTGTCTGCCGTTACTTTTTCACCACCATCATCATCATCATCATCACATGTTTTCACATCTGGCCTGAGGCTGCTCACCTCGGCAGAAAGTCCCATGTTTATATTTAGGGAAGTTTCCTTTGTCTTCATTTGTGCTGCTGCTGTTTTTCTTCCTCTAATCAAGTCATTTTCTTTTTAGGATCAGATGTTTCAGCCAAACAGGTCCAGATACTGACTGAGATTAACACAGAGGTTAATGTCTCCTCCTCTCCTCCTCCTCCTCCTCTTCTTCTTCATCTCCTCTCCTCCTCCTCTTTCCCTCTCACCTCACCACTTCACCTCCCTCCACTGCCCTTCATTTATCCTCCATCCCTCCCTCCCAGTGTGTAGTAAATCTCATCAGTGAGCTCCAGGAGCAGATGTGCAAGTTTCAGGCAGAGATCAGCACTCGCATCCAGGAGAAACGGGCCCTGGAGGAGAAGGAGGCCCAGCAGGGGGAGCCCCGAGGCGGCCAGGCCCGGGCCCAGGGCCACGGCCCTCAGCTGGAGCTACCTGGCTCCGGCCTTAGCCTGTCTGGCTCTGACGCACAGTGGATGCACAATGGAGGACAGACTGTACACGTAGGGAGACTTGATGGATGAACTCATCTTCCCTTCCTTCCCCCCATCATTTCCTCTTCTTCTTCTTCTTCTTCTTCTCTCCTCCTCTTTTTTAACCCTGTCCACACACCACCCGGTATTTGGATATTTTCCACAGAATCAAACTAACATCCTCTCGTGACAACGTGTCTCGTGTGTGTTCATTGTAGGACGCTGGGGTCGCGCTGTACTCTGGTTCTGTTCTTGCAGATATGGAGACTATTGATTGTTTTTTTTTTCCAAATGCCTCCAAACATTTGAGGAGTTCCTGAGCTGAAAATATGAAAATACGACTACATGGAGCCAGGAGGTGAACCCAGCCTCCTGTAGCTGTTTGCAGGCAGATGATGACGACGTAATAATCCAGATTTTTGCACCTTTCTCCTCAAGTATTTGAAGCATTTGGGAAAAAAAAAAAACGTGTTTCAAACCTGATCTGGATTTTGTCTTTACAAATCCTGTCCACTTGGGGTTTTTTGGATCAGGAATAATGTTTTCATTTGATTGGACGTAGTCTGCTTGCATGACGGTGGTTCCTCCCTCTACTAACACAGTTTTACCTCTGTCCGTTTCCTCCTGCACTGACCAGGTGGATGATCATTGGTCATTTAACGGTTTGTATAACAAAGAACACACACACTCGTCACGCTGTACAGGGTTTCCTTGGGCAGCGGTAACCTGGCGGCAGCCTGGATGGCTTTCAGTCCTGTTCTGGGTTCATCCTTCTCTCCCCTGGCTGCTGATAACTGCACGCTGTGGTGTCTGTTTCAGGAGGATCAGGTTTTCCTTTATTAACCACTGGACTGTTCGGCCCCCTGGAGACCTTTATAACTGCACTGAATGTGAACCTTGATGTTTGAAAACCCTCCCGTCTAAATGTTGGAATGAGAACTGTTCAGCAATAAATATAAACATTTGCTGTGCAAATAAGAAACATGCAGTAAAATGTGTGTGTGTGTGTGTGTGTGTTTGGTTTCCCTGCAGGATTTATTACAAGAGGTGAAGCAGCTGAAAAGCAAAGTGGAGGAGCTGGAGGGAGAGAAGAGCCAATATGAGAGGAAACTCAGAGCAACCAAGGTACATGTAGCAGCACGCAAACCCAAAACATCTGCACACGACCCAAACATCTGTATCATTAGCCGGTCTGGGAACAGTCACATTACACAGGACGATATAAGAGTGTGCTGTAGATGCTGTGTAGACTTTCAGTGTCAGGAGAGAAAAGTGACACTAATGATAATGTGCAATAATCAGTCGGAGATTTAGATGTGAAGAAACACAGCTGCAGGGTTCATGTGATCCCACTACAGTGAAGCTTTACAGTCATTACTACAATGTACATGCACTACATCTGAGAGGAGGAGGAGGTCACTGAGGTAATGAGGTCACAGCTTATTGTTTCAGATCAAAGCCTTTATCTGGAGGTCAAGTAGAACATCTGCATGACTTGATGCTGCAGGTGCATGGTTACAGATGTGCAGCAGATGTTCCTGATGAAGAAACGAATGATTTTAGCAGAAATGAGAAATGTCAGTGAAAAACACAAGTTATTTGCAGTTTTTGTTTAAGAATCACATTTATTCCGTTCATTGAACAAACAAAACAATTGATATCTCAACACGAAAAGCAGAAAGATGAATAATAATCAATAATCAAAGGACGACATATTTAGTTCTAACATTAACACTTCTCTCTCCTAACACCGTTTGTCACTTTTTAACTTGAAGCAGGTCGAACTGCTGTTGCTGTCTCTGTGCTTACACTGCTTCCTTCCTCCTCCCTCCTCCACTCTCTCTGTCCTCTCTTCTTCTTCTTCTTCTCTGTTAACTTCCCTCTCCCCTCCTCTCTCTCTCTCTCTCTCTGTGGCTTGCTCTCTTCACTCTCTTCCCCGCTCTTCTTTTCTCCACATCTCTCAATCAACCCTGTCATTACTCTCTTCCTGTCTCTCTCTCTCTCTGTCTCTCTCCTCTCTCTCTTTCTAGCTCTCTATCTCTTACTCTCTCCATGTGTGTTACCAGTCGCTCATGACCCAGCTGTCCAGCCTCAAGCTGACTGTGGAGCACACACAGCTGGAGAAGCAGCACTGGGAGGAGCGCTGGCGCAGCGCACAGGTGCCTTCTCTTCCTCCTCTTCTGCCTCCTCCTCCTCCTCCTCCTCTTCTTGCTGGTGTTCGTTCCTTTCCTTTGATTGGTCCTTTCCTTGCACCCTGCCTCCTTCTCACCTTTCTACCTCTCCTCCTCCTTACCTGTGTTTTCTCCATTTGCACTCACCCTTCTTTCCTCCTCCTCCTCCTCGCGCTGCTTTTTTGTTGGAGGCTGAGTTTTTGTTACAAATCACAAAAATACACGTACGAAGGAATGAGAGACACTTGGAAAGAAAAGGATTTGATAGTAAAACATCCTGATTTTGACACGGTGTGTGTGTGTGTGTGTGTGTGTGTGTTCATGTTCATGTATCACTGTGCAGAAGCAGAGGAAAATCCATCCCTCTGCTTCTTCTTCTCTTCTCTTTCTGTTAGTTTGCATGGATGGTATAAACCTATACAACTGTGACTGTGTGTGTGCGTCACTTGTACGATTGTTTGTGTTCCCTGTTTCACTGTGGATAAAACCCAGACACTTCCTCTGTGTCCTCAGAGCTGATAAGAAATATTAGATTTAGAATATATATATATTTATATCTGATGTCGATCACACTATGATTTAGTCTCTTTGAAATGTAGTGCTTTATTGTTGGCTTCTTCAAGGCTTTTATTGTGAAAGTCTTCTGGAAGTCTCTGTGGACACACCTGTTGGTCCATGTGATGTATTGATATGAGTGAGCTCATACTGTACTAATCCAGGTGGACAGGTGGAACCAAAACCATAAATGACTCTTTAATTGATCAGTGATGTGGGACTGATGAGAGGAGGACAAAGACACTGGTGAACAAAGGTGAACGAGACTTTATCCAGAGTGGTGCATGAGTCACTGACACCACGACGGTGATGAGATGCTGGAGCGAAGGTGTGGCTCTTTAAATCAAACTTTATATAGCACAATTCATGCGTAGATTGCAACACAATGTACTTGACATAAAATCAGATGAAGGCGTGTGGAAACAAATAACATTACAAAACATTTAAAGACAAAGCGACTTGGAAACTAACAGAGCAGGTGAAGATGAAAGGAAACAGCCATCAGATTAAAGCAATAATAAAGACACATGTTTCTAAAACCTCTGGGCTTTCTGCCTCCATCCATGTAGTCCTGACCTCAGGAACCTGCATTATCAACAGTTCACAAATCTCAAAGTCTAATATCATTAATCTCAACATGTGTCTCTCACATCCTGATATCGTCTTTGACCAAATCTGATGAAAAATACTCTCGTTTCCAAGACGACTCATCCAGGCCAGTTGCCTTAAAACTGGTGACTGCCCAGTGACCTGGAAGACAGACTCGGTTTATCGACTCTCTCTCCCTCTCGTCTTCTCTCCACAGGCTGAAATCTCCGAGCTGCAGCAGCTCCTGGCCTCCAAAGACGCCGAGATTGAGTGTCTGCAGACCCAACTGTTGGCCCGAGACGGTTCAGGCAACGACAACGCAGAGAGAGGTAAACACACAAACTGACAGTCCTGTCTGTCACATCAGATCCACATCTGTCAGGAAGGATGAGTGTGTGTGTGTCTGTGTGTGTGTGTGAGAGAGAGAGAGAGAGAGAGAGAGAGTCAGTGATATGCCTGTCTGTCAACCCTGATAACTCAACATGTTCCTCTCTTGACTGGTTCTTGCCTCTCCGCTGCCCTCTGCTGTAGAGGAGGTGTATATCAAGCAGCTGATTAACAAATGTAAGGCCTGGTGGTGACCTGCTGCTGCTGCTGCTGCTGCTGTTGCTGTGGTAACGGGTCTGATGTCCAACCAAACTCCTCTGTTAGACACCTGACAGCTTGTTTTGTATCATTTCACACATTTACTCAAGTCTATTATCAGGCTGTGTAAAGACGAAACTCAAAGTGTTGTAGCTGATCGGTCGTCACTCAGGTGATCAGGTGTCTGTTGGCAGAGTTTGGTTTCAGACTGGACCACGGCCGAGCGTCGTTTTGTGTCCGTCATAGTAAACTATCCAGTAAGACTCTTGTGTCCTGTTACTGTAAATCCTCCTGGCTGCATGTTTCTCCGCGTCACTGCTCTGAGTGTGTGTGTGTGTGTGTGTGTGTAGCATGGTATGCACAGTGTAAACTTGGAGGGTGTTATCCTGCTTATAACGAGGCCATCTGCCCACAAAACGCCACATGGGAAGTATCAAGTGTCAAGTTATGTCACTTCTAACTCCATTTGAGCCGAGCGGAAAAATGATAATCCTATTATTGCAATGATGATTTTAGCTAAAATGGGAATTTTTGCATTTGATTTTCACAGAAAAGTTACATTAATTCAACTTTTGCTGATTTTTAAATGCAGTTTAACTCATTTTCTGAGTTGCATCAATCCTGAACTTCAAGTTTTTATTACCTGTCACAGTCTTTACCTACATTTTAATACCAGTTACCATATCAACCATCACATCACTCTCATTCACATCTCCCAACCAATCAGAATCGAGGATTCTCAGTGACCTCTTTATAAGCATCTACAACCCTCTCTCTTAATCTGATTGTAGCTCTGTTGGTGTGTCTGGTCTGATCATTTAAAGGCTTTCTCCAACAATTAGTAACGTGCGTCCATGAAGTTAATCAAAGACAGAATAAATGAGGTTTGAAAAGCTCCTCCAAAGCCACAGCAGTCGTCTTTGTGCTGTAAACTGCTGCCAGTAAAAGCTTCAGCTCTTTTATTCCTACATTTTCTAAGGAATTCAGAGGAGAAACCTTGTTTGTCTCTGTTGGTATCATTGCCACTGCTGCACACACACACACACACACACACACACACCTGTTCTGTCCTCCATGAAAACGCTGCAGTGTTTGTCTCAGGTGATGCTACGTGGGCAGTCGCGCTGTCACTGTGTATTTGTTGTGCTTGTTTATTCGTATTAGCCGGGCTGTCGTGTCCGTAGCCAGCATCACATCAGGCACCTGTCAGACGACCTAAATTAACTCGACGTGAGGGAACTGCGAGTCCAAACTAACATTTTAATGCCCTGTTTTTGTTTGTCAGACCAGGAATACCAGAGGCTGAAGGTGGGGATGGAGTCTCTGTTGGCGTCAAATGATGAAAAGGTAAAACTTGTTTTATTATTTATTGATCATTTTATTTTATTATTCATTATATACATTAAGTGCTGATCCATTAGAAGATATATTTGTAGCTTTAAGAACCAAAAACCATCCCTCAGGCTTTTCGATGGAGCCCTAGTGACAACAGGTTGGTGTCAGCCAATCAGAAGAGAGGAGGCTCTGAGCCTGTCCTCTGATTGGCTCACTGTTTTCTGTGTGATCTTTTCAAAACAGAGCAGATTTCGGGTTAAACACTCTGAGAAACCAAATCCTCCAAGTGTTAGATGGTGGGTCCAGGTGGGCGGGGCTTAGAGACTGCTTCGTTGTGACATCACGAGGTTGCACTTAGTCCCCACGGCTGGTTTCCGGATACAGGCTCAGTTTCTGGATACCGTCTGTGTGACAATCTGCTCTATTTGACCTGACAGGATCGTCGCATAGAGGAGTTGACCATCCTGCTCGGCCAGTACAGAAAGATGAGGGAGGTCATGGCTCTGACACAAGGTACGAATCACTTCCTGTCTCACCTGAAACGCGTCCTCTCTGCCTCGTCCTTCTCCTCCTCCCTTTTTATACATTACAACATAATATTGTTATCAGGCAGCAGTGAGGAGGAGCTGACTGGCAGTTTGAAACTCAGAGCCATCACACACAAAGCACACTCGGACATCCTGAGGTCGGAGGTAAAGACCACGAAACACTTCCTTATTTCCACTGTTTTACGGTTTTAGCTCTTTAAAAAAAAAAAAACAGAAACAATGAGCTTCCTTTCTCTCTGTTTCTGCACAGATGTCGTCAAGAGGATCTTCTCCGCTTATGTTGTCTTCATCCCCTTACCAGAGAGACCTGGACATAAGGTAAACACACACACACACACACACACACACACACACACACACACACAGGTCATAACTTTCATTCCTAAACTTTTTTTTAATTGCAGTCTCCAGAACTCTATGGACACGTCATTGGTGTCGAGTGGAGACACAAGCTTTTTAAATGGATCATGGTGAGAAGACACTGACATCATGTTGTCCTTGTATATTTATAATATATATATGGACATAGATATATACTGTATGTGGACATTGATGATGTCATGTGTGTGTTGATCGTCTCCAGGCACCGGCGCAGGTTGTTGTCCAGCAGCCTTGAAGAGTTGCAGAGTGGATCTTTACAAAAGGTTTGTTAATGCATCTTATTATTCTGCTGCTTCCTGCGACTGACTGGCTTCAATAATCTAATCTATAATCTATATAAATATCTATATAATCAAATGATCTGCTCTGATCTGCTTCTGCTTTTTAGAGAAATAATCCAAACCAACACTAACTCGGTTCTCTCTAACGAAGCATTAAGTGGTCTTTTAATCTGATCTGTGCGTTTGCTAACCTGCTAACTCTGGTGTGGTGGGTTGTATCTATGTTGTGTGTGTATGTGTGTGTGTGTGTGTGTGTGTGTGTGTTCTTTTCCTCTGTCTGTGTTGGCTATAGGCTGTAGAGATCCAGCCAGCTGAAAGTGAATCAGATGTGGGGGCAGAGGTACTGACCTGCTGCATGACTTCACACAACCCAACCTGCTGCTGCCATACACACACACACACACACACACACACACACACACACACACACACACACATAAATAACTGTTCATCACATCGCTTGATTCATAAAACCAGATCTCCTCTTCTCACTGTGTTGGACATGATCTGCTTGCTTTTGTTTTTTTACATTCTTCTGTCACTGTGAAGCATGGCATGGTGGTTTCTAATGTTGCATTGCATTCTGGGACATCAGACACCAACACCTGAGCACAGGTAACTAACAATAGTGATGAGAGAAGGACCAGACATATAAAAGAAGATGCAACAAACTGAGTTAAATCACCATTAGCCACTATACTAGGATACAACTGAGCATAAATATGGCACACAACAACCAGAAAACGACCCTCTGGTGCCCTGTGTGTGTTTGGTTCACTTGTTTACACAGAGACGTTTCTGCACTTTATAAAACAAGATCATGTAAATCTATATTTCATGAGGAAATTATATAACCCTCTCTGTGCCCTTTGACCTCTCGTTCCCAGTCCACAGCTGAGTTTCTCCTGTGCAACCGCTGCTCACTTCACAATTCACACACACATATTCTTGTGCTGGCGCGCGCGCGCACACACATGGCAGGGTTCAAGACCCACCTGAAGTGGTTGTCAGTGTTGTTTGGCATCATGGCTGCCTCCCAGCTGTTTCTTTCTGCTGGCCTTTCTCCTGTTATTCCTGCAGAGCCCTGGACGACTTTGATGCCTGAGTCCAGAGGAAACACTGTTACGCAATGGAGCAAAGGAGCATATCAGACACGACCCTGCTGTTTTCTTATGAAAGATATTTAGACAGGGCTGACTAGAGACGCAGAGAAATTGTGATATAGTTTAACATGCACGCAACATAAAGCAAAAATCACAGGGTTTCTGACACAGAAATAAAGAAAGAAACAAATACATGGTGCTGAAGTCAAAAATAAAATGTTGTGTTTCTTTCACTCTGCAGAATCCAGACATGCAGCTGAACAAGTACCAGACTCTGCCAGGGAAACTGAGCCAGAAGAGCGAGATGAGGGTCGAGCTGAACGGAGACGGAGAGTATTTATCTCCCGTCCAGCTCTCTCCTGTTCACAGCAACGAGCAGCCGTACAGACTGAGTGAGTTTCTGCATCACTGACCAGAGCGCTCATTTGATTAGGACGTCTTTTCTCTGCAGTCTCTGTGTGGAAGGATGTCTCCGTATGTTGTTTGTAATGAACAGTTTGAGAGTTAGATGATGATGATGATGATGATGATGTAAACAACACCCACACTTCTAAAGCCCAATAATGACTATTCATATCTTGTAGGTGTGAAAGATAACAGGTTGTGTTTTTATCGATGTTTATGAGCCAGGCAGCAGAGACTGTCTCTGGATCAGAGGCATGTACTACAAAGCAAAGTTTAACAAATCCAGGATAACTCCTAATTATCTGGATGAACTGAACCTAACTTTGGATCTTCGTGAATGAAGATAGAAACCATATGTTTATCTAGTGCGATGAACTCCTGACAGTTCCACTGATTTATATAAATGTACCGATCATTGTTAACGATCAACTCACCATAAAGTCTTTTGTCCCTGTCGGGATCCTGTAGGAACGCTGCCTCTGTGTGTCCAGTGATCTGACTGGTCAGTAGTTTGACTGTTAACAGGTTTTGATGGGAGGAGTCTGGTATCAGTCGTCTCATCTACCTCTTGGCAAGAAGAAGCATATGAGAGCATAAATGCTGTTATTTTGTGATGGGAGAGAACAGATCCTTTAAAGCAGGAAGAACTAATGAGCTGAATAACTCTTTGTCAAACTAACTGTGCTCCGTCTGCCTCCCTGCCTCCTCTTCTCCTCCCCCCCCTCCCTCCCTCCCTCCCCCCGTCTGCTTCTGCTGTCGGATCGCTCTTTTTCTCTGTTTGTGCTCTGGCTGCAGTTCGCTGCAGGAGCGCCAGCGCTCCGGCTTTAGGTACTGTATGCTCAAACAAGAAGATTCAAATGTCAACACTGCAAATGCTGTCGACTCAATAGGCCAATGTTGTTGCTCTGGCTTTGAAGTCATAGAAACTTCTAACCGAAAGGAGTAAATAAGCATCACATCTGTTGTATCTGCTGAACAAAACCAGATTGTCCCAGTCACGGTCAGACGTCAGAGGTGAGGAAGTGCTTTTCAGGGAGGATCAGGGACCTCCAAAGCCAGGATTATTAGGACTCCTTCATGAGCCAGAGAGCTGTCGAAGATAATGCTCAGCCCTCTCACATCAGCATTCACCGAAAGTCACACATACACACACACTCTTAAAGCTAACAGGCATATAAGCACACAGCCACTCATGTATCTGCCAACGCAGAGCCAAGAGCTTAAAGCAGGAGGGTAATCAGAGCTGCGAGAGGGCGAGGAGTGCAGGCTTAAGGATGTGTGCAGTTCAACCAGCGTAGACATCCCACAGTAAATAAACAAGGATGCAACCTGACACCACCACTTCTTCCTCACCCCCAGCCTCCCTTAGCTCTCACTGACAGTCTAAAGCAAGATGAGAGCAAGTCGAGCAAGTGCTCAGAGTAAACAGGAGAAAAATAAAACTTCCACATCCAGTCAGAAACACCTTGTGAGGATACTTTTTCAGGATCAGGTTACAGAAGCTTAAATAAAAAATCAAACCTGGTACCTGGTACCCCCGCCTCCGCCTCTGCCTCCGCCTGTGGCTGTGGGACGCTCTTTAGGTCATCCCTTGACCTGTCAGGGCAGTTTCAGGGCTAACAAGGCGTCACCCACACCTCCTCCCAGTATCTGTAAAGTAAACAAGCTGACTGCACCTTGTCTGAGTTTCTGGCCCAGTTTGAGATCTGCCTGAGGCTCGTAGATTTGCATGCTGCTGCTTTACATATTTAACATGTATACATGTATTTATTTTGGAGATAAAGGGCGTGTGACTAATCCTGGCTACTGATTTCTTTCTGCTTGCTTTCTTCTCACTCCACTAACCTCCTCTGCCTCAGGATCTCCTGGAAAACATGACCTCTATGATGTTGGTGGGTATTTCATCTGAACCCCAGAGTGTAGCTCTCTTTCTCCCTGTTAGGATGAGTGATAAGATGGGTCACTTGTACCTGGGTGACTCCATTAAAGGTCCAATATTGCATTGTTTTGCCATGTCTTTCTGATTATAAAGCAGCTCTAGGTCCACAGAGAAATGCACTCACTCAGTCTTAAAAAACAGCCGTCAGGACTTCCTGTGACTTTATGATGTCACAACAAAGCAACAACAAGCCCCACCCACCTAGTCCCACAATCCAACATTTGTAGGATTCAGTTTCCCTGAGTGTTTCACCTGAAATCTGCTGGATCTCAATGTTGCTGTGTGTTCTTCACTGACAGGGCCTCCAGAGAAGCTGGAGGAGAGTGTCCTCTCAGACCAGTCCCCTCTGTCCTCTGGAGTGGACTCTGGACAACAGTCTCCTGTCTCACCAGAGAACAGGAAGACCCACAGAGGCATCAAGAAACTCTGGGGGAAGTAAGTTTTGAAGATGCACACAGCACACATAGACATTGATATCTTTACACTTTCATGTGCAAAATCTGTCACCTGTCCCACTCATGAGTCTTTTTGTTCTGTCCTACAGGATCCGTCGCAGCCAGTCAGGGAGTCCTGTCCAGGTTCATGATCCAGAGCTGGGAGAGTTCAAGAGGGGAGGGTTCAGAGCCACAGCTGGACCACGACTGTCCCATCCAGGGAACACACGGTAAACAGGCGCACGTAGACACCAACATATACTGTGTTTCCCCACATGCACTTAATAAGTGTTATAAAGTGAAACAAAAATTATGAAGGAGAAAAGAAAAGTTCCTGCTCCTGTTTAGATCCTGACACTGCACTGTATCTCTCTGACGTTTCCTCTCAGAGACCTGAAGATGCCTTTTTCCAAGTGGACCACCGACCAGGTGTGCAACTGGCTCGAGGACATCGGGCTCGGTCAGTACAACGTCCTCGCTCGCCACTGGGTCTCCAGTGGTGAAACTCTACTGTCAGCCATCCGCAAGACCTGGAGAAGGTACTAACACCTACAGCACATCACTGCGCCTGACATAATGATGATGTCTGTTTGACAACGCCCATCTCTTCAACACCGCCACCTTGTCTCTCATCGGCGTGGGTTAAATAACAGATAACTCCATGATAACTATCTGAAAGTGATGATGAGAGGATTAAATCTGTCGCTTCTCTGGGTCTCTACAGGAGATGGCCATGAAGAATTCGCTCCACAGGAAGAAGCTCCAGTTGGCCATCAAGGCGTTCAGCAGCAAACAGCAGGAGAAGTCTGCAGAGCTCGACTTCGTCTGGGTCACCCGTACGTACTCAAACTGAAAGACACTGAAACATTGAGAGACAAAACTTTAACCTGAACTTAAGCTGAGATGTTTTATGCTGCAGGCTGGCTCGACGACATCGGACTCCCTCAGTACAAAGATCAGTTTAATGAGGGGAGAGTGGACGGACAGATGCTGCAGTACCTCACTGTGGTGAGTTTGTAGAGAATAACGAGAAGGTTAAAATTGATGAAAAGTTAAATATTCATCAGACCAACGTCTCTTTCTTCTCTCTCTCACGTCAGAACGACTTGTTATTCCTAAAAGTGACGAGCCAGCTCCACCACCTCAGCATCAAGTGCGCCATTCACGTTCTCCATGTCAACAAGTTTAACCCCAACTGCCTCAAACGGAGGCCCAGCAACGAGGTGAGTGATTTTCTTATTGTTTCTTTGAGCGTTGATCCTTAAAGGGTCAAAGTGTCACCACAGTAACATCTTACCACTGCTGTGTTTCTTATGCAGAGCCAGTTCACTCCCAATGAGGTGGTCCAGTGGTCCAACCACAGAGTCATGGAGTGGCTGAGGTCAGTGGACCTGGCGGAGTATGCACCCAACCTGAGGGGCAGCGGCGTGCACGGAGGACTGATAGTGAGTACACACAGTATAACAACACTAAATAAACAACAGACAACAGTCGTGCTCAGAAAGAAACTTGGAGTCATCTCCTCTCTCGCAGATGCTGGAGCCTCGGTTTAACTCGGACACGCTGGCCATGCTCCTGAACATCCCTCCTCAGAAAACGCTGCTGAGACGCCACCTGACCACCAACTTCAACAGCCTGGTGGGGGCACAAGCGCAGCAGGAGAAGAGGGAGTACATGGAGGCAGCGGGCTACACCCCACTCAGCATCACAGCTAAAGTCAAGGTAAGAAAATATAAACACAGCGTAGAGGAGAAAGTCCTCACACACACACACACACTGTCCTCTCACCCCACTGCATGTGGGAGAGAAAACACCTCAATCCGTGGTGAGACCTCCATGCGTCAGCTCAGTTTAAGCCGTGAGCCCCTCGGTGTTTTTAAGCCTGTGAGAGCAGAGTAAACCGAGGACTGCTCTGCTCCTCCTCACAGCTTTAAGACTCAACCATCAGCCGCAGCCTCAGCACTAAGTCTCTCTGTGCTCTGCTGAGGAAACACTGGAAAATATAATCCACAATCCGCACTCGCTGTCGACCCACTTATGACCTTGGGACGCCTCACTCTGAAGGTGCTCCATGAATATTCTGTGGAAAAAATGACAGCATTAAAAATGACGGCTGGTTTTAATGCTGTGGCCGACTGGTGTTTTACCAGTTCACTCTGAACCAGTCGTGATTTGTTTTGAAACTTAATTTGTAGTTTCAATTATTTTCCGCAGCTTCGTGGCTCAACTCAGCCAGAAAAATACACCCCATTAAAACCAGTCACCGGTTTTAATGTTATGGCTGATGGCTGCAATAACCTGGTGCGTTAGTGTGGATCTAAAAAACACCAAAGGAGGTTTATTTGTCTGTGTGTGTGTGTGTGTGTGTGTGTGTGTGTGTGTGCGCTTCCCTGAGGGCCAAGCAGCTACCAAGTGATCTCCCACAGTGCTTTGTGATAATATCACAGTGGCTTCAGTCAGCAAGCGCGAGCTTAGAGGACACATTTATAAAAGCTGCTGTGTTGCTGTCTGGTGTCACTTGTTACCCAGAGGCACTAAAAGCAAATAAACTGTGGGTATAAGAGCAGGTTATATACACAGACAGGAGGTTTGCAGATTCTATATAGTCAAGATACTGAGATGTATTTCAAATCATTATCTCACAACAACCAGTTATGTTCATGTCTGACCGGCCTCTTTGCCTTTTGATACCTAGCAGCGATACAAATACTCTGTGGACATATGGACCGAACTGAAGCTGCATTAAATATAAGAAGTAAAAGGTAAACAAGGTGAAATGACAACAGCGACATATTTACGTAGTCAAATCTTTTGTCTTATTTCACTGCAGCCAAAGAAGTTGGGCTTCTCTAACCTGACTCACCTCAGGAGACGACGACCGGACGAATCCACCGACTACGTCTGTCCCATCGACTCGTCCTCCCCTCAGTCGGGACAGTCTGCGGTCAACGGGGTCCAGATGCGTCCCTACACTGGCTTCAGGGGCCTGAGCCCCATCCTGGACAGAGAGCCCGACCGCTCCAGGGACCAGGTGGGGCCCAACGACAGCAGAGCTGACCCATCTCCATGACAACAGCTGTGACAACAACATTGCGATAATGTGTCAACGCCATGGACAGCTATGGTGTCATGCTTTCAATCAGCTGCCACTGCTACTTGCTCTCCTCCTCCTCCTTTTTGCTTGCGGCCCATAATACCTCAGTCCACCCCCCACCACCACCACCTACCCCCGCCCCCCCTCCTGCTCCTCTAAACCCGCACATCAGCCCGACCCTGTGCCTTAACTCCTGCTGAGATTCAGAGACGCCCAGATCAACCTGCCTGACTGTCTCACAGTCTCACAGCTTGTCTTGGAGGGTGCACTGACACAATGAATCTAACACACTTGAAGCATTTTGATTTCATTTCCAGTCAGATGCCTAACTAACCCGACCTCAGCCTCAAACCTGTGCCATGATCTAATCCATCAGGAGAGAGCGCAGCCTCTCTCTGGACTCTTCCTGACATCTACTGACATCACTTCCTGTTACCCACACAGTATATATGGACATCTCTTCTTGTACAGTATTAAAGCCATTGTTCTAACATTTGTGCACCGCTTTTAGATGATTTTATATATATATATATATATATATATATGTGTGTGTGTGTGTGTGTGTGTGTGTGAGTGTGTGAGTCAGTCACATAATTTTACACCTTTTTTTGAGTTTCCCCCGTCGTTTGAATCCAGTTCTGTTACATTGGTCGAAATGAACTTGTGCAATATTTGCATAATTATAATGGAGGGATTTTATTTAATATTTATATAATTGCAGAGCCAATTATAAAAATAGCATTTTTTTTTTTTTTTGTTTGTTTGAAGCCTGAGGTGGTGATTTTGTACTGTTATTTTCATATTTGACTGTAATAGTATTTTTATAGTATAATGCAAATCCTGCCCCATGAGAGGAAGCTTACATGTGCTCATGTAAATGTAAAAAAAAAAAAAAAAAATCTAATCATTTAATAAACAAAATTATGTGTGTAAAGCTGATTCCTTCTTTTTGTACAGAAAGGAGGTGATTTGAGAAATCAGATGTAGATTTTGTTCATTTTTTGGCTGTAAAAAAAAAAGAGCTGCTGCTGCTCAGAGCCACAGCTGCTGGCCTGGCTCAGTAACCTGCATCAGCCATTAACCTGCTTTCATCACCATCATCACCATCTTCATCATCATGATCCTCACCATCATGGTGGCTGTCATCGCTGTTTATGACGCCAGCTTCCCCCTCTTGGCTGACCAATCTGTGGCTAGATGGCAGCTGACCATCACCATGGTAACGATGTTAAGGTTGGATTCAGTTTGTATTGCATAAAACAGTAGACCTCTGCTTCACTCATATGAAGAATTGATGCACTTAATGTTTCAACAGCTCACCATTGTTTCATTACATGTATGTCTATAATCATTATGTACTGGGTCATGAGACCTTGGGCCTGTCGTGTGTGTGTGTGTGTGTGCGTGTCTCGTGTGTGTTGCAGATGGCGACTGCAGAGGGTACCATGTTGCAAATAGAAGCCCTGTCTGAAAGCATCAACAACCTCACAGTAAGCACCATCACACACACACACACAAGCTGCTGGTTAATGACTCCTGCAGCTGATTCACTCACAGAGAAAATGCTCCTCGTCGATTGAAACAGACGCTCCGGTCACTCAGGTGGAAAACTCTTTGGATTTCATCTGAGGGAGAAACCACATAGAAAACATTACAAATCTGTGTGGAAATAAGAAAGTAATACTACGACTAATAGTGTGAAACTCTGCTTGCTGTTACTTCATTATTTGCTGTTAACGGGTCATTTGTTTGAGTGATCTTAGTAATTGTGTTGTAAGGCTTTGTGAGGTTTATATCATTAATTCTTTTGATTTTTTTATTTTCAAAAATAAAAAGTAATTTCATTGTTTATGCTTCTCATATGGTGCTAAAAAAACATCACTGACCTATGATAAATCCATAAAAAAGACCCTTTTCACAGAAGATATCTTGAGATGCCATAGCATAAAAAGCACAGGTGTAATTAACAGACATTAATAATGTTATTGTGGGAGTATTTATATAGATGAGCCAGATCCATGACCTTAAATTGTGCATTGACTTGATGTTTTGGTTGGTTAGTATGCTAAAGCCAAAGCCAGCTAGCATCAATACCAACAACTGTGACACTGGCTAATTAGCATATTTTATGTTATTTATCTACTCCATTCATAGCCAAAGTGTTAAACAAACTGTGGTTTTACAGGTACTGAGTTCAAGCAATGGCTTTCTGAAAGCTCAGCCATGATCTAGACAGATATCGTTCAGAGCCTAGCTGGCTGTTTCTAGCCTTTGTGCTAAGCTAACAGGATGTAAGTTGCAGCTCCATATTTGCTATAGTCTTAAAAAAAAAATCATTTCCCTTAAGGAGAAAGTATTTTTGTTTTTTAGGTGAGATAAAAGTTTGGAGATGTTGGCACTTATAAATGAGATTAGTTGTTGTCTCCACATCTCCAGTCCATATGCTAGTCTAAGCAAAATGGCTGCTTTCTTTAGCTTTATAATTAGCATGTAGTCAGAGTAGCATTAATCTTGTCAGCTAATTTCAACAGCTCCTACTGTGCTTTTCCTGCTGTGACAAATCACAATGTGTTCTGTGACAAATAATGTTTTATTGCCTACTCTGCAGTGAAGCTGGTTTTGCTGACTTGGGATCAGTTCTCCATCAGGCACTGTGCAGCATCTTTTAAACATAATAACTAATGGGAATTGGAAGCATTTTATAATGCTAATGGTATAAAATAAAATATACTACAAACAAATGTGTTACCTCGACTCAGTGATAAATAACCAGCTTCCAAGTTCTTTAACATGTTGCCACTCCCATGGTGCTTTGCTTCCAGTACCTGCTCAGCCGAGAGGAGCTGCAGAAGGAGCTGAGGCGGTCTCAGACGGCGCTAGTTTGACGGACAGTGACCCGGTGCTGTTGGCTCTCTAATGCTGTCCATCAACCACAGAAAACACCTGTAGCAGCCAATCTCACACCTGTACTGTACCTCAAGCCCCCGGCCCTAACACAGCTGGTTACAGCTACTTCTACTAGCCGCTGATACCTCATGTAACACCTGCATTGATTCTGCAGTCACGCTGTAGATGCAATGGACCAGTGGACTTGAATTCAATCTTCAACGGTTGCTTACAAAAGACACCTTTTTTTTATTTTCTACTTTGAACTGGACTTTTACCCATAAGTCACTGAAGGCATTTCTTACTGTTTTTCTTTTTTCCCTATGCAATTGTACCGTCTAATGATTTTGATCACTGTCTACTGTACATACTGTGTACTGTGCTGGTATTTCAAAGGGGGCAACAGGGTAAGATGAACCAATGTGAAATTATTTTGTGCATAATTTAAGGCTCAGCCATTTGGGAAGATCTTGTTCAAGCAAGGAGAGTTTCATATCCTTCTCATTTGACACGACAGAAATTACAGGCATCATATCACAAAGATTTTTAACCATGTTTTCATGGATTAATATGAGAAAGTACCTACCGTTTTTATATTCTTCAAGTTAGTACCAATGCACTACAATATTGATGGCCCAGTCGCGAGCAAAACTCGTCTGCTATAGCTCCATATTATGTTAATTCATAAAACAAAGAAAACATCTTGGCTAAATTTCAGCTTGAGGTCAGCTGCAACTAGCGTTCAGCAGACGTTGGGTTTCGGTCATGCTAACGATTGGATGCGTTTTATTAGCCAAGATGGCGCCGGCAAGAGACGTTAACAATAACGGTTTAGAAACGTCATTTTTAGACCGTCTTTGCTAACGTCTAGTAAGAGTTTAGTAGCGTGTCAAAGTAGAGTATTTTTGACGTTAGATAGACGTGGGATTTCAGTCGCTTAGGCGCTTAACGACACAACTTAAAAACAGTAAACGTCAGTTGTCATTTAAAATGCTAACTGTTCACCCGATGTGACAATATACACTTCAAGCAGATCCAAAAGCTAACGACATGGTGGCCACTCTCCTTCGTTTTGATTTCTGATGGAATACATATCTTATTTTTTCATCACAAAATCTCTGACTGTTAACTTTTAGCTATTAAAAAGTAATCGTTAGACCTCACCACTTATGGACGCCCAATTTACGTTTCCCAGTAGACGGCAAACTCAGCAGTTTACACCCGCTAATGCTAATGGAGTTATAAAGTGTGTCGCATTAATGTGCTTGCTCTGAAATATTTATCATACTGTCACGGTATTAATTATGGGAATACAACTTTATACATACAAATATGTGAACTGTTCGCAATTCGCCCAACGGCCCTCGGTGATTGCTAACAGTTTGACCACATAACCCAGTACTAAACAGCACCAACATGACTTTTCAGAGTCATTAGAGGCTAACGCTAAACGTTAGCACGTTTGCTAGGCTACGTCCTGCTTTTAGATATGTTGTGCTAGCAATGCTGGATTACCTACGAGTAATTATATAAGACACTGACTGTCAATCCATGAATATCATCAGGTTAAAAAAGAGTGGTTTGGTTTTTTATAAGCAGCAGTGCCATCATCAGCTTCACCTGGGCTTTGTGTCAAGCGCTAATTAGCAAGTGTTAGCTAGATGCTGGTTGGTTAATAAGTCACTCAATGATGATTTTACAGCCCCAGCACCCCAGGTAAGAGAGCTGCTGGTTGTTGTTTTTTTTTTTTTTGTAGTTAGACCAAAAGACAGACAGAAATTTGAGTATTAATACTTGACATAAACATTTTTATGGCTGAAGCACAACTGATGGTTCATTTGTCCCAGTTCTCCCCTGTGGGTCCCAGTACAGCACTGGTAAAACTGTATATTTCTGTAACTGACACTGTCCACTTTAGGAAGATAGTATGTTATGTATGGTTGTGCAAATGGTAACAGAATGGTACAGTAGGACAGTAGATTATGATATGTAGTCAACAAAATAAAAGCTCATGACAGACTGGATCCTATCAGTTGTAAACAGATCATGTTCAGGGATTAGGAAAATAAGCACAGTGTTGGTAAATGCTATGCCTGCATTAACACAGTAGTAAACAGCCTCTGTATCAACACCAGAGTTGCTACTGAAAGATCCTATTGCTGTCCAGTCTCTTTGACAATAACACTGTGACCCTTAAGTCCCTCTTAACTATCCGCCCCACCCAGCTGAAAGCCTCTGACCCAGCCCACATGTCTTCATTCAAGCTTCTTTCTGAAAAGAGACAGTTAAGCATTTTGTTTACCCACCAAACCCTTCAGGCTTAGGCCTACCCCAGTCCTCAAGCTGCTGCTTCTGCTGCTGCTGCCAGTTAACTGGTAAGATGAGTCTTTTGTTGACTTACCTAAAATTTAACAAGTTACAAACACCACACCCACACTAAGACTGTCTGTGAGAGCTGCTTGTCAGGACCTGGGATAGAAAATCCTCTTTATTCTAGTGAAAGTTCTGTTCACATCAGGACACACTGTGTCTCTCAGCAGGGCAGGGGACAGGAGCGGAGGACAGACAGTGGACGAAGAACTGCAGAAACTTCCAGACCCATCCTGGTGAGTGTCAATGTTGATTGAAATATTATATATATATATTATTACATTGCATTTGAGGAGAGAGGAGAGAAGTTGGGAGTTTCATTGACTTAATTGTAAGTTATTTAGTCTCAAATGAGAAAAACAAACAAAAAAACAGTGGCACCATATTGTTCTGACATATGTTTCTGTTTTGTTTTTTTTGTACCTTAAAGAACTCAGCCACCTTTTACCTACCATATGTTCATTTCACATCACTGTCTATTCTCTTCTTATTATGCAATTTCTGTCTGCAGTGTATCAGGGAGACCACCCTCTGATCCCCCGCCCTGCATCTTCAGTCCACCATGGGGCAAGTCATCGGCAAGCCCAGTTCTAACTCCTCACAGAACTCAAAATCCTTCTTCTCCTTGAGACGCAAATCTCCTCCTCAACCACCCTTCGAACAGAGCGTGTCCCCTCGACCGAGCATCTTCTCTACGTTGAGGAGACCCCCGGTCGTCAAGCCCAACGATTTCATACCTCTGTTCAACGACTGCATCTCCGCTGCCTCGTCTAGGACCCAGGAGTACCTCCTCTTCAAGGACCCCGAGGACAAGTTCCACCCAAGCCCTGAGGTGCTAACTCAGGTAGGTGCCTCGATCAAGGACACACATTGATAATTAACCAGTCCGGGGGGTCAATATGTCTCATAGCTGTTATCTTGTCGCAGGTCTTCCTGATGACCTACATCACCCAGAGCGTCTGCCTCAACCTGACGGACACCTTCAACTGCACAGCCATGACACCTGAGCAGCGCATCCTTCTTGGGGCTGACTGGGTCTGGGCCATCCTGGAGAAGCCCACCAAGAACCCAAAGATCCAGATCGCGGTGCAGATCCTACACCTTCCTGAGAGAGAGGACGCTGAGGAGAATAGCATCTCCCCAGAGCCCTGCAGCGAGTCCCTCCAGATGGCCCAGATGGAGTCCAGCAACAGGACCATGTACGAGAGGTTGGTGGACTTCTGCACCTCCATCGGCAAGGACTGCTACGCCCTCTTCTTGTTCTTTGGGAAGAAAAGTGACAAGGAGAACATCTATGGAGTTCTCAGCAACAACTTTGAGGCGGCCATCGGGAAGTGCAACAAGATCGACAGACCGTTTATTGAGAACTTCTTCAAAGGTTCGAGGTATCTCCATACACCCACTGGAATGATGCAGGCTATTGTCACCAAGAAAGAGGGGGATCCTCTCACTCTCATGATTAAATTTAGCTGACCCAAAGAGCCTGTGTTACTTTGATGGCCAATAACAAAATACCAGATGACAATAATTCAAAGCATGTCAAATAATTACGAAGGTTATTGATGTTCCTGTTGATAAACAACATCGATGTTGAGTTAGAAAGAAAAATCTGGGTCATTTTGAACCTGTACCAGTTGTTGTTCTTACACCTTGGAACTTCACTAGCATTGTGTTGTTTACTTAGCCCCGTTTTCTAACAGCTTCATCCAGAAACAACTCAAACACAAGAACAAACAAACTGCAGTTACATGCAAGTTTAGGCAGGATGGCAGTTGGTGCTTTTATTTCCTGTGCCTTGTGAAAATCACAGTTTATAACACAGTTGATATTACAATCTGTCGGGTTTGACAGGTGTAACTAATAACAATGATAGCTGCAATCCACTGATATTATTCACTTACAGGTCTTTGCTATTGTACATACTGCTGTACTGGTTTGACTAAACCTTAATGGGCCAGTCCTCATCAGTGCTGTCAGTTACACCAGTGCTTTTTCAACTTGAACAGGCCAGAATATTTAAAAGAAAACCTATTAAATGTGGTTTACAAACTTTACTCTGTTCCTAGAGATAAAGAGAACTGGACAGCCATTTTGATGCAAACTCAAATATGTAAATGTCACAAAATTAAATATGAGTTTATCAGTCAAGTATAATCCCATCTACTAACATTAGATCACATTCATTTCAGCCTATTACTGTTTTGTGTTTTCACGTCATAGAAAAAGTGAACTCGGGCTGCCCCCTCCAAACAACCCAGGGAACCAGGAGTGTTCCCTTTAAAGTCCCAAAACAGACAAAAATAACCATAAAATGACTTTACACACTTGGAATCCACCATGTTTTTGTAACCAGCTACCTGCTGTGTTTTGACAATATGTAAATCTGAGTTGAATCGAGGCTTGCTTTACACTGAGGTTTAGCATAAGCAGCTTGAGCGAAATGATTGTGCATGAACTGTTTTGCCTGGTTGGAAGAGGGCTCGATTAGTCCCTAAGTACTTTTACCTGGAACAACTGCTCTTGAGGGGATTTTCTTGTGTTCAGTAAATTTGCATCACAAATTGCAGCAGCTTAAAATGGAGGCTGAGCGGGCTGCTTTTTGTGAAGAGCGGGTGTGTGGTACATGTAATTTTAGGTGGAGTAGCTGTGAAACATGTTTGAAAAGGAAGTGAAGTGTCATTTCATTTGCAGAGAAACACGCAACAGAAAATACAGTTTAAAACAGAGAGAGTTGGAAAACATCCTGTCTTTTTAATGTCTTATCTGTTATAATATCATATTGTTTTTTGTCTGTTATAATATTGTTTTTATGTTTTTGTCTAGTATAATATTATTTGAATGTTGTAACTATATTAAACCAGTGGGAAGAAGTACACTATTAAATATACGTTCTGCCAACATTTCTGTGTGTAACTAACAAAGGTGTTTCATATTGAGAATTTAAGAATATATTGTTTCCTGATCAGATCTCACTCCAGCTTGACCCAAAATTGCACATGTAAAAAAAAAAAAAAACTGTTGAACAGTGTAAGAAGCTAACAAGGCTTTGACACATACCAGAACTAAGATGCTACAGCAAATAAACAACAGAGCATTTTGTCGTTATTCAAATGCAGCATGAGAAGCTGTGGAAATGACTCCAGGGTGGAGGACTATTATTCCTATTGAAAGTATATTTATGGAGTAAAGAGTGTGAGAAAGAAACATTTACATTATTCCATCAGCACGTCTTCATGAAATATGTCATCGTGATGTACAGTAGTTTATAAGATTTATTTAAAGACCGTTTGACCTCGACCCAATAAAAAGGCACATTTACAAAAGAGCAATTAAATCCTCACATTACTAAAGAGAGCTTTACAAAAGGTACAAAACAACAATACAACACAGTATTTAAAAAATAAAAGAGTAGGAATGTGATTTTATTCCTGCAGCTTCGCACTGGAAAATGGCTCAGGATGAGAGTTGTTGTTGTAAATCTGTCCTACAACTGACTCTGTCGTCCTAAATAAAGGCAACCATTAAACCTGTAAACGGTGAATTCAGTTTTTCTTCTGTTCTCATCAGGAACATTCAGGTATTTTCACTCTTTATCTGTCAGGAATGATTTAGAGAAAACAAAAACCACGGACGGACTCCATCACAGTTCCACTTTCTTGTTGTAGCCTTTGCGCTCACACGTGCACACTGCGGTGTGGTCGTCTGGCTGAGGCACCAGCTCCATGTCTGGATGTCGTTCGGGCCGTCCTGTCTGACGCTCTGAGTATGTGTGTAGGACTCTGTAGTAGTAACAGTACAGTCTGCTGGGCTGCAGGAGCTCCCGGGCCGCTGCCTGACCTGCTCGGGCCATCTCTTGTGCCTCGGCGTCGTTCTCTTTGGCCCATTTGATTTTCTCCAAAAGGTCAGACAGGTTTCTCTTCACAGGGACGTAGTGAGTTCCTGCTTTTAAATGGCTGTAGAAATGTTCATAGTACTGCGAGTCCTGCTTCAGAACCAGACTGTTCCCGAGCATGAGGTAGGGAAAACGATACGCTGCCACTGTTCCATCCACGTTCACCTGGTACTTGTACTAAAACAGAGGAAGAAATAAAACCAGGTTTAATATAAACTAATGCTGTTTACATCATACAACAAACAGCATAAATCCAACAAACAACAAAAACAACATCAAGTTTAAGTAAAAGGATAAAATCAAGTACCAAAGGAGATATGATGATATTTTTCCTCACCTTAAAGAAGTCAAAGAATCCAACAAGTGGAGCTTTGCCGACATGTTTCTCTCTGTCTCTGAAGAAGAACCATCCTGTGATGCCTGCGTCCAGCAGCTCAGGGTGTTTCTTGGACAGAGACACCAGATGAAGACGTTCCTCTCGACTGTCCCGGCCGCGGAAAAACGCCTGCTCAGTCTTGTTCATCCATGGTGGCCCTGGAAGAAAGTTAGCAGAACGTTAGCAAAAAGAGCACCGACAGCTGGAAGTGACAGAGACAGGTAACTAGATACATGTAAAAGGTGAAGGGGAATATTAGAGATTAACAGCATTTCTCCCTGGATTAATAAAACAACATGCATGTTTTTTCTGATATCATTTGTCAGGGTTCAACTTGAGCTCAGCCTGAAGCCAGGGCGTCTACATATCAAGATTCATTAGATTATTACAGTATTAAGTTACAGTTTTTCTCACACTAAGTCAAAGCCGTAGAGATGCATGTCTAACTGTATAAACCCTCTAGTGTCGAAGAATTTTATCCACTTATTTATTTGACTATTATGTATTTAAATAGTCTCCAAGTTCAAGAATGCTGGTTGTGCAAGTATTTCATCTTTATCAAGCTGTGTATAAACCTGACAGAGTAAAGTACAACGAGCAGACTGTGGCTACAGTTTGGTATTTTGATTTGAATTAACTCAGAATAAAGGGATGAACTTTGTCCACATGAACTGACTCATGTCTTACACACACACACATATAACATCCACTGTGTCTCAGCAGTGTGTGACTGTTTGTGCGCGGATGTGTGAGGTACCTGTGTTTCCCTGGACAGACAGCAGGTCATTGGTGACACCCCTCATGGTCTCCAAGGTGGAGTGCGTGACCTCGTAAGTGGGGAGGACGATGTCCCGGGTGTCCGTGGAGCCACACCACGACAAGACGGGAACAGCGTTGGAGCTCCTCGACTCTAACGGCCAGTCGCCAACGTTGATGAAGAACTCCACGTCAGGCACCCGCACCTGCAGCAGACAGAGAGAGGACACTGAAATCTGCAACCGCACAATGCTACATGTAGCCTCTTAGCAGTGATATTAAAATAGTGATCCTTTAAAGGTAGAGTCTGGAGGCTTTTGCTCAAAAATAAACGCTAAACTTATGCAAATGAAATCCGACTTAATCATCAGTGACTGTGTCTGCAGAGCCGCCCCCCCCCCCCCACCACCACCTTTATGTTGGTCTTTTGTTTTGTTGTGCACGAGGACGAGTCTGTGTTTTCTCTCCAGCCAATGAGAGAGCAGGTGACGTGTCCTGCAGCCTGAGTAGGAGGGCTGCTAGCCCCGCTGCTAGCCCCGCTACTTTCCCCGTCGAATGCTATTCGCCACCGCTAACACTCGCTAGCTCGACGCTAACTTCCGCTAGCGGTGGCAGCTAGCATCGCCGCTACCACCCAACGGCCTTGCCACAGCGTAGCCCTCGAGGCTCCCATTACCGACGTCGGCCGGGAATCGGTCCGCCGCTCCAGCGCTTCACTCGGACTGTATTTTTTTCTTTGCACAATTGAGCCCGAGAGAGGGGTCCAGTTTGAACGTTTTGTTTGTTTGTTTTTTTTACAAACTGCAACGAACAAACCTCCAGACTCTACCGTTAACTCACCTTCCTTGTCAGAGAGAGCAGCATTTCGTCAGAGAACATCTTGAAGTCGGTGTATTTCCCCAGAGTGCGGCGGTACAGCTGGTTGTTTATGATGGCGTAATGTATAAGACCTCCTCTGTTTGAGAATCTGAGGGGCACCTCCTGTCGGATGTACTGCAAGTCAACCGTGGGAAAGGACTTAAAGTCGGCCAGAATCTGAGGCTCCTCATCGGGACACTGCATGACGCTCTGCCAGGCGGAGGCGTCAGGCTCAGGACAGTCACAGTACTCATGATACACGGGACCTGCGCATGAAGAACAAGGCGGCGGTTGTAGACAGTTGTAGTAGCTGCATTTCAGAGATAACTTTCTGAAAAGGAAGCTGGTCTGGCACCCTTCTGTATGCATGCATGCATGCAACATTGACCACAAAAACATGCTAACCTATTTATGAAACGACGTGACATTTCTCAGACAGGATGTTGCACAATTCCTCTGTACATTTTAGTGTTACTGTTAAAATGACCAAGATGGCCTCATAGACAGTGGTGCATGTGTGTGACATGTTTTCCTTGTACTGAAGTTGGAGCCATCCTTTGTAGCTCTTAGTGAGATTTCTCCCTGTTTTCCACTTTTAAGGGTGTTTTGAGATTTTTTTTTCTTCAAGGTAAATCTGTTATTGAGGGCTTTATACACAGACAAAGACCCTTTTGTCATAAAGTGTGATCTAATCTTCATCTCAGTGACACATACAAACACAATGGGCTCCAGCTTTTAACAGTTTTATCTTTTGTGCTGTTATTGAACAAGCTTGATAAACACTCACAGCACTGGTGGGAAAAGTAGGTCAACCCAACCTCGTTTCTCACCAGCCAGTTTCTTACTTGTGGGTTTTCTATGAGACCTGCTGCACGTGTTGTGAAAGAAGTTTTTTTTAATGTGCTTGCGCTTTCTGAAGCTGCAGTGCACTGAGGGTTCACACACCTTTTCCAACTTACACTGTGTGAGTGCTTGAAAGATGTGTGCTCCATATAGACCAGATCAATATAATGATTTGAGTGCAACTAATTGAAACAGACTGTTTGTTGATCACGGTCACTTGGAGATCTGATAACACTTTGACACAATAAATGCAGATCATCCCAAAAGGCTCGCTTGTTTTTCATACCCACTGAACGCATTGCCTTTGTTTCTTCATGCATGTTGCAACACTGACCTTGCACGCTGTAGGGTGACTTGGCCACAGCAGCATCTCTGTGCAGCACTTCAACCTTCAGACCCCTCAGCGCTGTGCCGTAGAGCCGGTACCTGACCAGGAAGGAGCCGTCGCCTCTGTCCAGAGGCGGGGGGACGTGGATCCGGATGTGCTCCTTCTTGTCCAGCGAGCTTATCTTCACTTTGAACGTGTCTTTACCTGCAAGATAGCACATAATACATGAAGAGCATTTCAGTGAAACCTCTGGCTCAGTTTCATCTTGCTGCACGCCCAACAACAAAGCCTTTACATCCAGTTTTGCACAAACGCACCCAGCCCTGATAACACGAGCCTGTTGTTTTGTTAGCTGACCAGACACTTATTCCCAGGACTTAAAACATGCACTGGAACTGTTCCGACGGCTTAAAAACACAATGTTTATGATTATTATATTACATAGACGTCTTGACAACAGGACTTGGCTAGCTACGTCTGCTGGTAACCTGTTGCCATGTCGACCGGCAGTTAGCTTAAAACGTCCCAACGGTTATTTAGTTAGCCGTTTGGACCACAGACTGTTCTTACTAGCATTTCGGCGATGTTATGGTTAACAACAAAAAAATGACACCTCCATCTCGTGATCCATGTGTGACCATTTACCTGGAGACAACGTCAGGTTTTCTCCCTTTGAATTAACCGCCTGAATGTAGAAGTAGCGGACCGGTAAAACCCTGACGGGGTCCAAGCCCGAGCCCCAGATGAGACATCTCTCCGGGCTGATTCCCTCACTCTCACAGAGCCCGAAGTTTGTACTAATAAATACAGCTACAGCTACAAACCTACAAAACGAACCACATCGAAAAGGTCTGAGTAGCTCCGCGCTACGGTCGCGCACCATATTCCCCTGAGTGCTAATTGCCGCTTACGTCCAAACAAACTAAATATTCACTGGAAAGTTTTGATTGAAACTCCTACGCCGACATGTTGGTGACGAGAGACACGCCCACTATCCTGGTGATGCATTGAGGGAATGTCGGAAATGTTGACAGTGGAATGTGAACGCAACACTAAAGACACTCAGTACAGTAAAGTATTGACAAAAACGACCACTCGAGTTCCACTTATAGATTTGTCGTGGAGCCATACATGGCAAAAAATACCACAGATAAAACTTATAGTTTTCTTTTGATCTAAAATTTAACAACTGACCAGATTATTTGGTGTACAAATTACATAATACAATGTTTCACCGCTGTTGTCGGTCAGAAACCGAGGTGGCCAGTATCTTCAAACACAGTAAGTAGAAATACATCTGACTGAACAAAGGCTGCATTGAAATCAACACACTTGTCTTATGTTATCTTTATTTTACAAAAATGGAGCCTGAAAAACAGATTTTTGTATCAAAAGTAATATGATGGGCAGTTTGATACTGTCAATATGCATATGTCACTTAGCATAGTATTAATCCATCAATATGTTCACACAGTGGTTTGTGGATTTATGACCAAATGAGTACGGGAAATAAAGCAGCTCTGGAGGCAGCCAGAAGAAGACTAGTAAGAAAAGATGTTTTCTGTTTTGTGTCCCAGCTTGTCTAGATTGGGCAGACAGGCATTCTGTATCATTGGTGGAGGACCACACAGGACAATGAGAACATCGCTGGACGGAGCAGGGAGGTGGTCCTTGATCATGTCATAGGTCACAAATCCTGAGCTGTAGCTCCAGTCTGAAGGACAAGACACAATAGACAGATGGTTAAATCAGAGAAACTGATCTCACAGCAAGATATCTTTATAAATCAGAATATGTGACAACAATGAGACATTGAAAAAAAAACAATTAAAAGAGTAATGAAAGTATCTGCTTTTTTGATCTCCTGGGAAAGATAAAGATTTCAGCTGCTGGTATCAGTGGAGTCATTAATAACGAGAAACGTGAGGCGATTTGTTCATCTGATGTTTCAACCACAGATAGTCATCGGTCCCTCCAAGGCAACCACATAATGACACCACTAATGAAGAGCAAGCACACCTCTTCAGATGAATAATGATCAAGGGCTGATGAGTTTCTTTCTTCTGTATGGAGGCGACGAAGATGCAACGAGACAGAATACAAGGGCCGTTCCAGGCCCTCACAACAGAGATTATGCAACAATATTATGTTCATTAATTTCTGCTCACTTTCGGGATTATGCAAATGAAGACATGAGCGTTTCACTAAGCTACTGTAACACCCCGGTGGAGCTATCTGCCTCCTCGGCCTGCGAGGATTTTCCTGCAGCGGAGGAGTCTTTGTTTGGTTTCTCACTTTGAATATTCAGCAGTGAAACCAGGACCAGGCTTTGAGGTTTACTCATCCTCACACAGCCTGGCACTGCACTAATTCTCACATATACATTTTGTATGGTAACATGATAGAAATTAGCCATGGGAAATGTTTTCTCCAGACCCCACATTATGACAAGAAAGCATGTACTGACTGTACTGTTTTAATGCGATTGCTGTTGTACTGTTTTAGTACATGCTATTCCTCATTAAAAATGGACAGAACAAAAGTGTCACACCTACAAATTACAATGGAAAAAGATATTTTCATCTCACTGTGGCTCTAAATGTTTTGTGTGGGTTCCTGGCCTGCTGATGTGTTGTAGTCCAACGTCTGTCTCTGAAGCTGCTACATGTTCCACCACACGTTCACCACTATCTACTGCAGCTGTTAGCTTTGTCCTGTCTGTCGCTTGTTGCCGGGCAGATCGCACACATCTGCCTGCTGCTGCTACTTAAAATAAGACCGAAGAGAGCCTGAACCTAAACAGTTGAGTTGTGAGCTGTAAAACCAGATCAACTACCTGACGACAGCTCCTCAGATGGGTGACGATTCTCGGTGGGGGTTTTCTACGGTGGCCCTGAGAGCTCAGTTCACTACAACTTTTATTTTGCCGTTTACTAAAACCATGGTAGCCTCCGTCTCGTGTTAATGTATTGTAGTGATAGTGCTTTTAAATGCACTACAACCTGTTGCATCGTTGCTCAGAGGCGATATTATATGATGTTCCTCTTTTAAAATGAACAGCAACAACAAAGACATATGACACGTGACAACAGAAACAGAAGGAGATACGATACCAGACAGTAACCCAAACAAGATAATGGCAACAACATTAGAATGAAAAAAGAACAGAGGACAAAATTAATATTTAGACTAAGTACCTGTTCTGCTCCTTTAATACATGAACCATCTTATATTAGTTGGAAATCAACCAAAACCTTGTTGCTAGGCTCATAAATAAAGAAATCCTTTCTCACCCTGTGGAGGTTTGTCAAGAGTAAACCAGAGCTCGACTTTGTTGGGATGACTCTTCTTCACCTCCTCCAGCTCTGCCCTCAGTAGAATATCCTTCTCAGTCTGTGAGAGAGAGAGAGAGAGAGAGAGAGAGAGATATTTTATTTCTCCAGAGTATTCTCCACTCATGTACAGTAATACTCTTTAACAATAAGACACAGAGAGAGATTTCCTGCAGCACACAGACACAGCTGACCTGGTTGGCAAATATGAGAGAGCAGCGGGTGTTGTCAGTGGGGTCGGCTGTGATCCTGCGAATTAACTGCAGCATGGGAGTGATACCTGTGATGGAAAAAGACTGAAGTTGGTCTCAGAGGATGATTTATATCTAATCGAGCGGAGGACAGCGGAGGAAAATATGGTCTTTTCGCATTTTTCAATAAAATTATACTGTCAACAGTGGAGCTGCAAACAAAATGTCATCAAATGGTTATGGAGGTTAACTCCTGGAGTGTAATATTAGTGTTACAAGAGAAAAAAAAGGTACTATGACACTCAGAAAGCTGTTTCTCCTATAATACAATAACTATATAGGCAACAACAGGCCAGATGTTATAATATAAATGCATAATCACACATTAGAATAGAAATAATAGAAACATGAATGAACCTGTGCCTCCAGCGATCATTCCCACGTGCTTATACTTCTGAACCTTGGGCTCTGACTTCTTGTCCGGACGGATGGAAAACTGACCTTAGTAGACAAGAGTTCAAAATTATATTGTACCACAGTGACATCTGCTGGTGACAGACAGTGCATGCACATTGAGTGCACATTTATATGTATTCAAATATACAATATAGTGTCTTTATATAGTGTCAATATAATGTCATACCATTTCCCTTATACACCAGCAGTCCATTGGGTCCTCTGAAGTCAATGGCATCTCCAATAGCCATGTTGTCCAGGTACTGAGACATCTTCCCTCCATCTGGAAACTTGGGATGACAGTTCTTGTAGTACACCTGGAGAACAGGTATTGCAAAGAGAACAGCTTCAGTAACCTTCATGGATATTTTTAATAAACTTATGTCTCATACATAATACATTTTTACAAGAAACGAAAATATGGTGTCTTCTCAGAACAAGAGAAGAGAAGCATCTTCTTCAACCAGTCAGCTGATGATGAGTCCATCTTTGTGTTGATTACCTTCACCACAAGGTCAACATATCCCTGGTCCTCATCACTGGAGACCGGGGTGTAGGCTCTGACCACCAGACTGCCGTTCACCTTGGCTGAGAGGTACACGTGTTGACCTGAAGGAAAAGTTAACACAGGAGAGGCCGTGAAGATTGTGATGTGATGTCAACAGAGAAGAGAAGATTTTAAAAGGTGTTTTGAGAAGAGCTTCAGTACCGATTGGCAGTCCAAGGATATGAGCTCCAGATGGAAGGCCAAACCGAAATTTCTTAGTGTCATGACTTATTTCCTGTACAGGACACACACACACACATATACACACAGCATAAATAGCGCATACACTTGCAAAGTCTTGATTTACAGATAGTTTGTACATCAACAGCAAATAACATTAAGTGCTTCAAGTAAGTTCACTCCACCTTTTCAACATTGCACCATGAGGAGTGACAGAGTATAAGAGGAGCTATTGGTAGGTTTTCTCACTGTTATGTAGCTAACATTAGCAAATTCAGCCCTTCTCCCACTGCAGTTAGCATGCTAACACCAGCTAGCTTTCCTAACTGTAGTTAGGAAACGGCTAAGGTCCTGGTAAGACTGGTAAGTAAACAGCTGTTAATGCTAACACTGGCTATTACCAGCAGAACTTACAATCTGGATGTTTTACCATTATATCGTCAACACCTGGCACATTTTACCCACAATGCAACTTATCTGAAAGTTCAGTCAAAGATTCACCCGCGATAGTGCGCAAGCACCAACAAGTTCTCCAACTTTAGGTCGTTTTTGGTTTTTTCCACCCTCTCATATAGTGGGCGTTTCCGGAAGTTCTGCACGCACAGCCTCGCGCCTAATGGATCCCGGTTGTCATGGTTATTACACTGCGAGTGTACCAGCAGCAGCAGCATTAGCATTAGTCGTGTCTAGACAATTAGGTTTAGGCACAAAAATGACTTCATTAGTTTTAGGTACTAAAAGAATTTCATTGGTTTTAGGCACAGACACTGCTTCTTTGGGTTTAGCCGCTAAAAGTACTAGGTTATCACTAGAAAAAGATCATCTTTAGTACATTAGTAGAAGCTAATGTAGCTAGCTAATGTAGCCTGAGATAATAGCACATCAAATCCAATTTGAGCTGATAAGGACCAAGTTACAGAAGTCTGGTAAACTCACTTCTACATAGTTTCACAACCCAAGATTTAATTTCCCATTCATGTAAGGCAATTTATCAGACTTGACGACGATGGACAATAATTAACATAGATTGAGTAGATGATCCTTTTCTGCATGTGCACATGGGTCTGCATGCAGCCTACCTGTTTGTGTATGAGGGGAAGTGAATATTTGAGCGTGGGGTCCTGCAGAGTGACAGGTAGCCGCTTCTTTTGTTTTTCTGAGCCTCGCAGGAAGAGCAAGTAGTACACTGTGACTGCCACCACGACAAGGGCCGCCAACACTGGCATCACCTGAGAGACAAAGTTCATGGACAGGTTGGACAACTGTTGCACAAACTTGACTGTCAGTGTTCACGGTTTGTAGATTACATTAAACATACACGCAACCAGTGATTTACACCAAGTGACAAATCAGAGCAGACAAAGAAAATCTCAGGATTTGAGTGAGATTGAGTAAATCAATAAATAAAAGTGATTAAATGTAAGTAAGTGAATTCCTACCAAGTCCTGCTCCATAGTTTTAAAATGTACTGAAGTGTGTCAGAGCCTTGTTGTCCTCTTGCAGCCTTGGTAGGCAATGGTAGCCTTCACTTTCTGTCTTTCTCTCACACATTCATTCAGAGCAAAGGTCCTTTAAGGGGGCGTGGCCTACGCTGGGAGAAAGGTGACACATGGTCCAAAGCACCAATAGGAAGTTAGATATGATCATGGCACTACATAGTACAGAGGTGGTATGTAGGCAGTGAGGAGCAGAGCCTTGAAATCACACCACATGCAGAGGGGAGGGGAGACAGACACATGGAGGTTACATAAACTCTGGAGCCGTTGAGACCAACTGGAAGTTAAAACTATACTTTATTCACCACACACACACTGAGCCGATGAAACTCACAGACTTTATTTTCAAACAAGCTGCATTTTGGTGAAAATGGTAGAAACGTCTGTAAAGAAGTAGATAAATAACAGCTGTAAGAAGGTAAAACAGAAGAAAGTCAGCAAGGCCACATGTTTCTGATGTCATCCTCATTTTAATCCTCACGTACAGTATATGTTCCCAGACGCCTCTGTCTACACCGTCCCTGAGGATTCTCCATTATAGTCTTCATCGTCTGAGCCCGTGTCCACACGGCGGCTGGGATCCTGTGGAGTCCTCTGGTCCACGTCACTCTGGTAGGACAGGGCTCTGCTGCTGGACCGCTGCACATCTGGATCAGTGACATTCAGTAAAACAAAGAGAATGAAAACATAGCAGATTCGAATCATCCATCACTGATCCACAGCTTCAACACAGGATTTTACACTGTTGCTGATTTTTTGACTTGTGAAAGCAGCAAAAACTATGGAAGCCCTGAAGGCATGTGGATTTTCTGCATAAATAAGTTGTTGTTTTTTTCTGTAAAAGCAGTGCAAGCTACATCTGTTTTCACCAGGGTGTTTTTCTTTTTCATCTGTTAAACCAGTGCCCTGAGAGGCAAAGTGTTTCTTTTCCCACCCAGAGGAAATAAAATCACTTCATAAAGTTGAAAAAGAAAATCAAAAACTTATCCTGTAAAAAAAATCATGTGCATTTCAAGGCCCTGCTTTTACAGACCAAAACAAGAAACATTTTCCATAGCGTATCCAATGGAGCAGACTTTTATTTCACTGTTATTTCTTCCACATGTGTCTGAGAGCTGCTGCCAGTGTGTGCAATAAAAATTAAAGAGCCAGTAATAATAATAATACCAACGTGTGACTGGACTAGAACAGACGCACATAATCACATTAGTCCACAAGACTGAAGCGGCCATTGTTATCATGTTGCATGATCCCACTAACACTACACAAACACACACATAATTAACCCACCGTGTAAATAAATTAACTTATATGATATATGTGAGTTTATATTTAAAATCTTATTCATATAACTGTAATTTTTCCACTGGTTTCACTTCAGTTCCTATAAAGTGTCACTAGAGGGCGCCCTGCATCACAAACCTCTGGATTTCATACTGCGTTAGTTCCCTGATGTTTTCTACTGACAGCAGGAGTTTAAAGTTGAGTCCAAAGACATGGTTTGTCATTTTGGTGTCGGTTTGGTGAATCACTGTTTATATCAGTTCCACGTTTCACAGATGATTCCTGACTGGAAATTTATTAACAATATGTCAAAAACTACAAGCAGTAAATGATTAGAGTTGTGATTAAGAAATGCACCGTGGTTACAAGAAGTTAGTGCAGTGGGTGCTGATCTATCAGCAGCTGTGAAGCTGTTGATCACAAAATGTTTTAATGAGTCATAACCATGGGTTTATGGTATGTAGTGTGTTGCTACAGTATGTACAGTATGCTGTGAAGTGAATATGAGGAAGATAAACAACGTGTCTCTGAGGTCCGACGTCGCACTAAAGAGGAATTAGAGAGAAATAAATCCATATTTAGAGGAAACACATGAGCCGTTGTGTGGCCACAACACTGAGCGTCTCGCTGCATCATGTGATATTCATCTGTGTCTGCTGGATGTCCAGTGGGTGTTGAGTTCACTGGCAGCTCAACGGGCTGGTAAAACACAAAACTGTGGAGTAAAGAGCGAGTGTGGTGACAGTAGTTTCATCGACTACACTTGAGTCTTGACACGAGAGACGCAGAACGAGAGAAAGAGCCTAAACAAAGCAGCATGACAGCCCCGAGGGAGCTGGGTGTGGTGAGGGTGGACCCCTGGAGAGAGAGAGAGAGAGAGAGAGAGAGGGACAAAGAGAGAGAGAAACAGAGAGTCCGCAGAAAGGAAGAAGTCAGATGAAGCAGAAAAAAGAATAAAGAGCTGGAGAAAATCCGACTTTCAGATGCGGCGGCATGATAAATTCACAGTGTCATGAAAAAATACTGCCGCGCTGCTTCTGTTCTGTTGGAAAACTCAGCCGACTCTGTAACCCAGTTCGATTCCTGATTAAAGACACACAGATTAATAATAAATCAGAGAGGAACAGCAGAAGAGCAGAACAGAGACATGGTTCAAAATAACGGTCTCTGAAGGAAAACGCAGCTGTAACCACCTGTTCCTCAGCCTGTTGAAAGATTCAGCCTCTGTGG
Source organism: Caranx ignobilis (assembly GCA_021432705.1). Taxonomy (NCBI): domain Eukaryota; kingdom Metazoa; phylum Chordata; class Actinopteri; order Carangiformes; family Carangidae; genus Caranx; species Caranx ignobilis. The sequence continues at coordinate 51,090,688 of MU269990.1, forward strand.
AGACGTGTAGAGACGTTTCTACTGTTCTATAGTGTAGAGACGTAGAGACACAGGGGAGACGGTGAGGCTTCTGCATGTCAGTAAATATCAATGGACGAAGCTGAGAACTGATATTCTGAGCCAGAGCTGACTAGAAAAGTGGGGAACCAGCATAAACAGGACTATTATTAAGGTGGACACTAACCACACAGTCAAATCTGACATAAACATTGATATTGTCAGTGTTGCCGTAGCAACTTGAAATGGAGCTGATGTGTTAGTGAGAGAAGTGGAAGATGGTTTGACAGCCTGCACTTCAATATTTAGGTCTTGTTTCTCAGTAAACACACGGAGAAAAGTTCAAAAGGAGAGAAAAATATTATCTGGTTTAAAACAAAAGCCGACAGAATTCATCGATAGGTTTTGTATTTGACATATGGTGCTTTTAATTTGTCAAAATCAATATTTGTGTGTGTGTGTGTGCCATTCCTCTGTTAACATATCGTTGAAGGCCTCTCACGCCTCATTCAGTTGTAACCCTGGTGTTAAATGCCTCATCGATGCTCTAAATGCCACGTACAGCTGCTTTGTTTGGCTCCTAACACTCACTGGAGTATGTACGGTGGCCCTGAGGGCTCAGTGCAAAGCAATAAGTACAATAAACAAAATGCGTGTGCTGCAAATATACACAACACATCACAACAGAAGTGTTTCCAGGGGACCTGTCCTGGAGTTGTTGGTCAATGTCCAGTTAGAACAAACCTCGGTTGTGTGATGTGATTCGTTGCTGCTCAGTTGTCAGATCACCATGGTTACGTCTCCAGACTCCACCCTGAGCCTGTGGACCAGGTCTGTCCTCATCATGACGCAGGTCTGCAGGAAAACACAAGAATTCATCATCTGTTTGTTTATCTTTATTTTTTCTTTTTCCATCCATCGATCGATTTCTGTTTGTTCTAAAATGATATTTGATCATTATTGTAAGTTTCTGTGTTTATGAACATGAAGAGCTTCCTCCTGATCCACAGGAGCAGCTGTCGTGTGTCCGGTCTGATCAGACACGATGTGACAGTTCACATGATGTGTTTATTACTGCATCGACCACAGCTACTGTTGTGGTCGCCATGGATACGGTGATGGTTGTGTTAGCCAACGGAGCTTGGTGAGCCAAGCAGGATGTGCACGACAGTCACAGACCACAGTGACACCTATACCTGTACCTGCTCTGCTGACGAACGTTATGGTGGCTCTGAACCCTCTGTGTGTGACGCTGTCGTCCGTGGAGAAGTGAAGCACCAGGACGCTGTGGTAGGACAGGACGGGAGGAGGGACACTGCTGCCGCACAGCACCGCTGCACAACATCAACATCAAGCACGACATCATCAACATCAACACAACATGAGCCTCTCACTGTAGACACTGGAGACACTTTATTTTGAAAATCCAACCCTCCTACCGATCTCCTCTGTCTGCTCCACGTCTCCCAGGATGGTGAGGGAGTCGTACAAACACCTGTCTGACTCCTCCAGCTCCACATCAGCAAACTCCAGCTGAAACACAGACCACCCAGGGTCATCCTCTGACCAGCGCTCAGCACTCTGAGACGACACTTAAGGTGGAAAGTGTCAGTGCGTCACCTTGACAACGTGACCTCGCGGAGCGTAGACGACCCACCGGACGACGCAGTCATTACTGTAGGGTTGTGGGTAGTTTGGGCTGTGGACAACAGTCTGATTTTCGACTTGGACAAGTGTCCCACATCCTGATTATACACACACACACACACACATACACAGATGTGCACACACACACACACCCCACACACAGAATACAAAACAATTTAACACACACACACACACACACACTTGTGCACACTGAGAATAAAAGACTCATTAATAGCGGCTGAGTTCATCCTCGCTACTGCTGCTCAGTACTTATCAGAGAGAGCATGTGTGTGTGTGTGTGTGTGTGTGTGTGTGTCTTGTGCAGCTCATTATTGTGTCATGGGACATCTGCCTGCACAGCTCCTTGGTTGCTACGATATCCACAACAGTTGGTAACACTGTGTCTGTACAGCATCAAGTGTGTGAGTGTGTGTGTTTCATGTATATACACAGTATATAGACACTGTATTTGTGTTGTGTGTTGTGTGTTGTGTGTTGTGTTTCCCACCAGGATCAGAGTGTCCCTGGACGACACGGTGCTTAACGACAAAGCCACTTCCCGTTGTGCTAATGTCAGAGGAGAAGAGCAGTGTTGCATTCTGGGAATGAATTAGAAGCAGCCGGTGGTGAAGGACACGTCCACAGAATATCCCTGTAAAAACACGGAGGATAATAAACTGCTGTTCTTTAGTATTTAGGTCTTTTGAATCTGACCCTGAGCTGCAGGTCGTAGGTTGGTTTGTTTAGCGGCTCATCGTGACCCACAGTTTTTAAAGGCCAGGAAAAAAAAAGACATAAACATAAAGAAATAAATATGTAATATAGAAATAATTTGATGCCAATATAAATATATATAACAGTCTTCTGTTGTTTTCACTGTGTTGACATGCGCTGTGAGCCGGTGAACTGCCCTCTGGGAACAAATAAAGGCTTTTTTGAATAGAACTGGACCCCAAGTGTGTGTGTGTGTGTGTGTTAGTGTGTGTGTGTGTCTCACCAACAGGCCTATGGGTTCCCGCCGACACAGTGAGTCGATCGTATTGACAGTGAAAATCGTCTTCCAGATCAAAATGGTCAAACTCCAGGAGAAGACTAAAACCTGGAGGAACACTGAAACACCACACACACAACCTGAGGACACACACACACACACACACACTTGCTTTTTGTAATGTTTTTTAAAATAATTTAAACTTGACTTTAAACTAATTTCTCTGATCTGTCACTCACTCATTGTTTCCATAGCGATCACCGGGGAGGGCGGGGTTTCTGATGACTCCTTCACTGTCAGTTACAGGCCCATCTTTCACACTGCAGAGTCCTAACACACACACACACACAGTGCAGTGTACATCAAAGAGTCATGTGCACATGATGAAATATAGATGAATATGAGTTGCTGTGATGAAAGAAAAACAACTCACCCAATACAGTCATTCCCTGCTGCTGCTGCTGCTGCTGCTGCTGCTGCTGCTGCTGATCAGCTAAAGCAAACAAACAGATGAATGAATGCATCTACAGTGCATTCAGAAAGTATTCATACCCCTTCACTGTTTCAGTATTGTGCTAGTCAGTTTCAATGAGCATCATCCCAATAAAACCTGGTCGTGGTATCCAGCATTTGTTTTATAAACTACACAGACCCCGGCTGATTAATGGCTAAAACCAAACAATCAAACAATCAGCGCCTTGTGAAGCCTCATAATGACTTCCTACCAACAATCATCTTTGGCTCATTTAATGATAAAACGTTATCTTTCTCACCCTCTCTCAGTTTACGTTTGATCCAGGGCAGCAGCAGCCTAACATCAGTGAAAACCCCTGGAGATCCTCTCTTGGAGGGAGGGCGGCTGCTGTTGTTTCCCCAGCTCCGACCACATCCTTTACCCCAGGAAGTTACACCCAGCGCCACCCAGTGACCTTGGCCTGACCCTGCTGGACATATGAGAGGACCCCCAGAGTCCCCCTGCAGGGAGGATGGAGGGACGAAGGGCATGAAGAACTCGATGGGCTGAACCGGGCCTTTAAACTAAATGTAAAACCTGTGTCTACCTGACAAGCGTCTCTCCCTCCTCTCTCTGGACCGGCACACAGGACTGTCATGGCCGCCTGAGGTCGGACCAGTCCTGGGTTCAGAACTGAGCCTTTGACAGTCTGGAGGACATATTTACACTTGGCTGGGTCCACAAGGTCCAACTGGACCTCTCTCAGAACCGCAGGAAGACGGCCTTCTACACAACAACAGGGAAGATGGCAGTACATGAGACGCTGAGGTCTACTTTAACAACATCTGGTCAGGTGTTGAGAAAACCACATACTTTCTTTCATCCTGCCCCATCCTCCCACAATGCAGCTGGTCTGAGGACGGATTTTCTCATCAGGCACAGGTAGACACACTGGCTGAACATAGACCCCTGTAGTTAAAGTTACAGATGGCTTAATACAATGTGATCAGTGTTAACATCTCACCATCATTTGATTAAAGCAATCATCAGAAGTGAAACCTGCCCAGTCGGACGTCTCCATCCAGCTCTACCAGAGCCAAGTCATAGGTCATAGGTGAAGCATGACTGTACTTCTCATGCACCAACACGGACTTGACACGGAAGACCTGCTCCTCTTCATCATCCACTCTGCGATCGAACTCTCCCACGGCCACTCTCACACCACTGAGAAACTCTCTGCACAGAGGAGGAGGAGCGTACAATCGACTCAGTTCGACATGGAAAAATGTTCAACACAATCATGAATTCAAGTAGATGAGGACAGCACTTCGAGACTGATGTGAAACAGTGTGCAGCCGTCATGACCCAGCGGACGGTCAGGATGGCCCCTCCACAGAAATGAGAGCCCTTCAGCCGGAGAGAAACCTGAGCACAGAGAGTTATAGGTGTTAATTCATACTGTGTAAATGAGTTAATGCACTAAAATACATTTACAGTGTTTATATTACCAATATATTCACAAATAAATAATTGTTATCATTAGCATTAGCATTTAGAGCAAGCATCTTTTTGTCAGTTCAGATACAAGTGGTGCTATCAAGCTATAGTGTGAAGCTAGAGTAGCCATCCCATGCTAATATGCTAACATGGGAACCAAAAAGTATTTAACTAACTACCATGTTTGCTTGTTATCATGACATTGTGCTAACAGTATCAACACAGTCACACACAGCTCTTATTTAGCTTGAATGTACCATTACAGTTAGCATGTTAGCATGCTGCTGAACAAACTGAATTGCTAGCATGTGGTAAACTAGCTTAAAAGTCAGGACGTCCCTGCTACTACTACTACTACTAGCCTAATGCTACCAAACTACTAGCCTACTACTATAATTGCTTCTAAAACTGCTACTAGCCAAAAACTATTACCATTACTACTATTACTACCATACTACTACCCTACTATAGTAGAGCCACTATCGCTACACCTACTAGCTACTAAGCCAACTGCTATTATTACACTATAATTTAGCTCATCATAGCTGTCACATGCTAACATGCTAATGGGGGAGCTGAAAATGAACAAAGTTGTGATCATGAGCACATGAATACACTGCAACATGTTCATGTAGTTAAATGTGTGAGTGCAGACAGTGAATACTGTTATGATTCAGTTGGACATGTTTCTTCACACCCTGTCAGTCTTTTTTCCTGTGGTTCACAGGAAACAACTGTCACCAGCAGGAGAAACTGTGGTAAGTTTGCATTTGAGAGATAAGGTGAAAGAAACCAAAACTTCAGCAGCAGACAATGCAAATTAAACAGAGAGCTCATCCACTGACTCAAAACAGAGACATTTGCTGGTCTACACTGACCAGCCATGGGTGTGATCCATACGAGGCCTCAGACCCTCCGACCACCCTCAGAGACTGAACCATGGGGCTCCACACATGAGGAACTCCACACTTTGACCCTGATGAGATGAAAACTACACATTGTTCAGTGTTGTATCATCTAGGTGTTTCCATTAAAGTGCAGTAAGGTTGAATCACTTACCTGTCTGAGCAGCATGGACGACAGTGTTGAGCCAAAAACAGGCAGCGAGCAGAGTGGCGGTGGTGGTCCTCATCCCTGGCACGCACAACAACAACAACACTGGGTGCTACTGCAGAGACAAAGTGGTTTCTAAAGGAGCCTGAGGATCCTAATGTAATGGTTGAGTTTAAACGTCACGACAAAATGAAGTGCAGTTTCTGAAAGCCCAAAGCTCTCAAGGTCGCCTGTGGCGTGGTGTGTGGAGCTCTGCAACAAAGACACAAACATCCCGGCTGCTGTAAAACAACAGTCATAAAACACACACAAAGAGAGGCCACACACTCTGACGTAGATGCAGATCATGAGAGAGGAAAGATTAAAATCAACTTTAGAAATAGTAGCTGCACATTTGTCTTGAACTTTTTCAGGTTTCATTACAACAGTCATGGTCAAACAGCTCAGTGAGTGAAAACTCTGAAACTAAACAATCTGTGACCTTTGAGGTAAAGTTTTATGAGAGGACGACGCAGCTCCACATTCACTCTGCAACAACCGAAGTACGTGAAGGCTGAGTCAGATCTGTGGCTGAAGCTGCAGTGAGTTTGTTCTTCCTCTTCTAACACTGACAGATAAACAGATAAGATCCTGCAGCTGTGTGTTAGTTTAGTGACACTGCAAAATATGAACATAACGCAGCGGGTGCTCCTGTCCCTGAAACTACCTTCATGGCCGGTCTCATTATTTACAAATGACAATAACAACTTTTCTTGAACGTTACCTCTTAGCTGTGGCACGTGTTCAGATTTACATCAGTGTAAAACCAAAACAATGACCTGAAAGAAGATGAAAAGGTCACAGTGTAAAAAAGTCCGTGAGACAAGAGCCAAGTTAACGTGGTGCAACAGGATGATAAATCTATCTGGCTTCACTAAACCAAATTTAATCTGAAACAGTGCAACACCTGGATTTATTAAACTCTGATTAGTGCTGATCTTAGATTAATTAAACCTTGTTGATGTAATCCAGCCTGGGGAGTCACTCCATGGGAGGAGGCGGAGCACCAGCTGACAGGGCTGTGGTCCACTGATGAGGTAAAATAATATCATCAGGTGCAGCTTTGAGTGTGTGTGTGTGTGTGTGTGTGTGTGCTGTAAATCTGCTCTCTGTTCACTGACATATGAACATTATAGACTGTGAGTGTGTGTGTGTGTTTTCTGCCTCGGGGCTCCCGCTCTAAGCCTGCTAAGCCCCTGGTTCCTGTTTATGCAGCCCAGTGGCCCAGGCCCCACTGGGTGTGCACGGCTGGTTGTGGCTCAGCGCTTGGCACGGTTGCCGGGCCACAGTTGCCATGTGGCTGTTGCCAGGTGTTACAGGGGAGGAGGAGGAGGAGGAGGATCGACTACAGAGGGTTTCCCATCGCTGTAGGAGTGTGTTCAGAGTCTAAAACAAACAGCCAGTGGTCGAACTGATTAAAAATTATAGGATAAAAATCCCAAACTTTGATTTAACACAACGGATCAACAGCGTCCCAGATGTTCCACTTAAGTTTTAACACTCCAGCTCCAAAGTGAGAAACTTTCTGTCCTCTTCCATGGCCGTTGAAACAAAAACCCTCTCTCCAGCGTGAAACTGAATCCAGACACAATCTCCAGCGTCATTTTGCTTGGCAACCAGAGTCAAGCGAGGACAACAGATCAGACACGACGGCAGTTTAGCGTAGCAGTAATCATGTTACCTGCCCCTGTGTGGAGTCGTCTGATCGACCGCAGCCTCGATGGGATAAACCACAAAACCAAAATCAACATTTTACACTGTGCAGAGGTTAAAGGTCACTCATAATCTGGCCGGAAGATCACCTTTAGGGTTAAAACAGAGCCACCCAAAACCAGGACAGGAAGCCAATCCTCCCCATTCATGGAGTCGACTATAATCCTGAATAGCAGCGTTAAATCTTAATGGAGCTGTTCAACAGCTCTCCACTTTAATCTGGCTTCCAGATTCAGCAGCGTGAAAGTGGAGGGACGGATCTGTTACGCACCACAGGAAACAGGTCAACTGGACGGACGGATCAAGACCAGTCGATCACCAGTTTACCCGTGTCAAAATAAATCAAACATGAGAAACAGGCGAGGGGATTAAACACCGTTTATTCCTTCTTTTTGGTTTACAAACAAAAGGCACCATTGATTTGTTGGTTTATATTTTTCCTCATTTGGAGTTTTACATTGACACCGATGTGTGTGGCCACGACCCCTGTTCCTCCTTCTGAGACTCAAACCCACGTGAGCAACACACTTTAAAAAAAAGATCATCGCGGCTCCGGCCTGAATCACAACCTCAGCATCGTCTGTGTGTGTGTGTCTGTGTGTGTGTGTGTGTGTGTGTGTGGGCCACGAAAACACAAGCAAATGTGATGTTTGAGCCCTGAAAACAAGAGGCTGAAAAACAACAACAAAAAAGAAGAAGACACAACTCCTACTTTACACACAGACCTGAAACATCCAGGAGCAGGTGTAACATTTCTACTTCATGAAAACAACTGTGCAATAACAAGATTAAAGCAACAGAACTTTTAAATAACCACAACAACAACAAACAACAACAACAAAAATAAAGCATATATTCCTACAAAAGCCTGATGGGAAAAAAAAGAAAATATACAGTTATCTACATGAACAGGTTCAAGTGCCAAATCCCTAAAAAAAAAAAACCTTTAGGGGACTTTAGGTCACGTCACACATGATTTATTTTTCTGTTTGTGCTCTCACTGGTTTGAAGTGGGTTAAAAAAAGGTGATGTCACACAATCTCTATCCACCAATCAGGACCGAGAGTCGTTACACTCAGATCAAACCACACCTGAACCTGAAGAGTCCAGATTTTAAAACAAACAGAAAACAAAGAAGCAGATTAGCTGCATTTTTTCAGCTTAGCTGTCGTCACTGAACATTGTGGGAAATAAAGTTTTCCATGTCTGAAACTGCAGCCAGCACAAAAACAGGAAACGGCTCCGTCTGAAATCCACACGTCTTCTCCTTTCACATGTGCAAAACACACACAGTATATCAACATCTGGCCACATGACCACCTGAGCCTCCAGGTGGTCACCAGCTAATAAGGAAACAGGACCAGGCTACCCGTTACCCACTCTTTATGCTAAGCTAGTCAGCTGCTAGCTGTCGTCAAATAAGTGTATTTCTGAAATCTCAAACTTTGACTTCGACTCTGAACGACTGTTGCATATTTAGTGATTTATATCTGAGTGTTATATGGTTTCTAACCACGTTTTCTGGGGCTTTAAATGTGATTTTATTTCGGGTTTAATCCGAGCAGAGCTAACGCTGATGTTGCGTTTGTCTAATGCCCCGTTTGGTTTGACCAGTCATTGGTAGATTCAGTAGTTCCTGACATGAGAACATGAAGAAGAACCCGTTCATCCAACTCAGAAAAACCCTGAATTTTACACGCCACAACACAGGAGCATGACATCAACCATTCACCGCCACAAAACAGACCTACACACTCACACCTTCACAAGGAAAACGGAGTCAAACAGCAGGGATTTGTCACACAGCCCTCACATGAACACACACACACACACGTCTGCGTAATATTAAAAAAGTACAGGCATTTATGATATTGTTAATTAGACTGAGGAAGATTCAGGCTGTGTAACAAAACATCAGGCTGTGTCATTCTCCTACATTCAGAGAGAGAGAGAAAAGAAAGTACATGTACATTAACAGCAACACACACATACTGCACTTATCTTTACATATTGACCTATTCTTGTATGTTTATTTACAGCAGCTGAAGTCAGTTCATTAAGCTTTGTGTCAGTAAAACAGCCACGCAATGTCATCAGCACAAAAATACATGTTATACTTTGTCGTCTACCTAAATAGAGCTGTACACAAAATAATTAGAAAACATAGATCTGATTGCTCTTTTCACATTGTTAGAATATCGACAAAAAGTTCAGGCACGTTTCTCACTCGCACACGTCTTGGTGTTTGTTGTAATTTCACCCCCACTGACGACATGATCCCATGGAAACCGGCTCATGCTGTGAGAAGAAGTCAAAGCCACATTCATTACGGCTCCTCGATGACATTCATAGGGTTAAACGGAGGCGAGTCAAAGCCGCTGCAGCCTGAGACGCATGCAAACACAACCAGACATCAGCACAGACCACAGCCTGCTTCCTCGCACGCTGCCGGGGAAAAAACTGAAGAGTGAAAACAGCAGCGAGAGTTGACGCTACAAAAAACTCAACATGTCTGATGTGAGAACTTCAGCCGTTCTGTAACCAGCTGAAATTTCTGATCTGGAAAAAAAAGGCAAAAATAAGAACGAAGAAGGCAACTGATGATGAGTCCTGCAGCTATTACAGGCATGAAGATGAACCAGAAACTGACAACAGATGTAACGAAGCCTTTCACAACCACGCTGAGCTACGGCTCATTACACTGCTCTTCAGGTAGTTTTATCAAATCTGTTGATGTTACAGCCAGTGATGAAACTAAAGTAGATTTCCATGCATGACAGTCATCTCTCCTCTCAACTCCACCTCTCTCGAGCTATGAATCTGTTAGCTAAGAGGTAATTTGGCAGAAAAATCTCTTCAAGATTGTCACAAATGACTTTCAGATACAACGATGACCAAAAAAAAAAAAAAAAAAAAAAAAAAGGAAACTGTAGGAGAAGAAGCAGCAGCTTGATTTTTACAGATCTACCGATGCAAGAAGGGTCTGGGAGGCACCGACCGAAGCCGTCGAGTTACAATCTACATTGTGCTTGGTTGAAATTAGGGAGCCGGCCACTGCAGGACACACAGGAGCACAGTGTCGGTGTCTGCTCTGTCTTTGCCAAGTGGGAAGAAGAGGGGACGAAGGCCAATGACAACTCTTGAGGAGAGAAGAGTTGGTGTGAGCGAGTGAGCTCCCAACAACAACAACGCTATCTTTGTCTGAACACCATGATGTCATTGGTTAAACTGGCTTTGGTCTCGGGGAAGGGGATCATTCCTCAACTGCCTCCAACCAAATGTGCAAAACTAGCTACAATGCCCCAGAAGCTGAGAGCAGGTCAAGCTTTGCCTGAGCAAACTCCACTGTCCAATGAAAACCCCCCGAAAAACACTGCTCATTAGAAACAGCCTGTTAGTTTCCAGATGACCTACTGCCATTAAACGACCACAACTACACAAACAAACAGAGGGAAACAAAAAGAGCTGACAAATGTGACCCATACAGCAGATGAAGTGGTTATATGTAACAACAACAACAAAAAAAAGAGAGTCCATGTACAGAAAAGGCCGACAGTGCAGGACGTGGAGCCTGGACTGACTCAAAACCAGCCAAGGATTTTTGCAGCAGATCATCATCCAGTGCATAGCTTTGTTTTGCAGATGGGCAGCCAGGCGAGCAGACAGACAAGACGGAGCAGGTCTACAGGAAGTGCTCTGGAGTAAAAGCCAGCACCAGAGAGGGACAGGAGAGACGAGAAATGAACAGGACCAGTGTGTGTGTGGTCCTGCTTCTTTGACAAGTCCGAGTGCTGTTAGTCTGAGCGGTGTGGGGTAAAATCCATGCCCTCTGCGTGAAATGCTAGCGATCGGGTTAGATAGATCTGAGCTGTGCAACATGTGGAGGCTGGTTCAGTAGCTCTGTGTCCACGGTGTTCAACGCTGCCTTTTAATCTGAGAGTGTGAGGGCGAACACGGGAGGCCAGCGGCAGACAGTGTGGGCTTTGAGCTCCAGTTCGTTTTTCATCATCCAAAGCCAGCGTGTTCTTCAATCCTCCGTTCCTCCACCTCGCTGTCCGCCGCGCCACCATGTCCTCCTGGCTCATTATCTCATGGTGGAGGAAGCTCTGAAGTAGGAGAGGAATTTGAAGCAGAGGCTCACCACAAAGTACCAGATGTTTCGGGCCATCTGGGACCGGGCGATGAACACGCGCCAGATGAGCACAACCAGGATGGTGTTGAAGGTGTAGCGGATGTTCCTCAGCCTGGAAACGAGGAACAGGAAGAAGCCAGCATCAGAGAAAAGCCTCTTTTTACATCACTCTGCTATGTGCCATTTTTAATCAATCCACTTTGGGCTTGAACAAAGCTGATGTAAATTATTCAGCGGAGGATTACTGCCACTGTAAAACTCATCGCTGACAAACGCAGAAGACCTCGGCACTAAATGGAAGGATGAAGTGAAGTACTTGACAATCTAGCGGACGTGTGAGCGCTAATGCAGAGATTTATCTATAGTGACCTAGATGTACAGAGCCCACTGTCAGCCAGATGTCTGTCAGAGCTCGTCACAGTGACGCTGCACTGTACGTGCTTCTCCGTGTTGGCATCGACTACATGTTTGACTCCATGGATTCATACTTGTTGAGGTGTTTGCGTGCAGCAGGAAGCCCCGACAGCTCCTCATTCAGGACGTATTTCTTGGTGCCCATGCAGTAACTCTCCATGTACTCCGCCCAGTGCAGCTGCCGCACGTCAAAATTAAACACCTGCAGGAACAATATTAAAAAAAACATCAGTCAAGTCTGAAGACTTCAAAACGCCTAGAGTAAATTAAAAAACAAATAAAACATTTTAAATCAGAAATTTTGAATAATATAGTATGTCAGCAAGTCTGAGTCCACAGTCATGCCTGCAGGACTGAGCCACAACAGCTAAATGCTAATGCAGCTAGCATTTACCCAGTTTTCAATCCTAATTTAGCCTGTTAGCATGTTAACATTTGATAATGATCCAACCTTTGCATATTAATGTATATTTTGAGTTGTCCTCAGTATCCCTGGTAAAACTCTGTCCTGTCTTGTGAAAATCCTCACAGACTTCATTATTTGAACATGTGAGCAGTAGCTTGTGCCTCATGTTTGTTTGTGTGATGAGAGGAAACAAAGACTTCTTCAGACTTAATGACATAATGCACAGAGCTGATGACTTTGTCGGACAACAGGCCAGTGTGAGTGTTGAATATTACAGGACAAGAAGTGTGAAGTGTCAAGAGGACGTTCACTCCACTCAAGTTTCCGCATTTTTCACACACACACACACTCACAGAACAACATTGGCTTTCACTACCAACTGGCATCAGCAGTGAATGAATGACTCACTCCATTGTGCACAGTTCACTAGCAGACATTAACGCACTCGAGTGATAACGCGAGCGCCGTCTCCAGAGTGTGGATGTCTGACGTGTGTGGTGGGCGTCGCTACGGACGTCAGGGGAACAAAGCGTGAATTGTGTGATGTAGAGTTTATTTCCATATAACGAGATCTCTACCTACCTTCTTATCCTCGGGGCTCATCTGGGCCATCAGCATGGCCATGTTGTCGGTGTTCCACACCCAGGAGTGACTGGTGAAATACTCCAGGACCATCATGGCTTTGTGGAGGCGAGTGATTGTCTTCATCATCCTTAGATAATCAGAAGAGGGAGGCCAGGAGGAAGAGGAGGAGGAGGAGGAAGAGGAGGAGGCAAGGACGATCAGAACAGATCAACATTGAAATGATAAAAAAGGTGATGAGGTCCAGAGGGAAGATGATTGACAGACGTGGGAGAGGGACGATCCGGGAAGAGCAGGATTGTGGGAAATAAGCAGAGGAGGGAGGTGGTAGGTGGACTCGGGGGGAGGGGGAGGGGGGGCGTGTGGGCAGGACATATGAACACATAGACGAACAGCAGCGTACACCAGGAACCTTCAGAAATGTACAGATTATATAAAAGATTTATTTCACTAATTTGCCAAATAACCAGGAGGGTTGTTGCAACGAAAAGATCGTGACAGTGACTCATGACTGGATTTAATCTGTGTACAAAGCAGGAGGACAGACGACACATTAACATTATCTAACAACTGGACCCAGGAAACAAATTCAGGTCAGACTCAGCGATTATTTACTAAAAATAATTAAAACCCGGAAACAAGATGAATGAACTCTGACGTTCTGTCGCAGCACAGAGAAAAACATCCTCCTGTTAACACAACTGAATCCAGTTAATGTAATAAACCTCATTTCTGTCGGTTCTGATTCAGTGTTAGGGTGTAAGTGGAGAAAGAGCAGGTAAGAACAGTGAGGATGAGGAGCAGACGGTCTCTGAGTCTTCAAACGGCCTCAAACTTTTAGTTACTGATTAAACTTCAAACTGTGTGTGAACAGCTTAGGTCATCAGGACGAGGCTGCGATACATCGGCGGGCTCGTTACAGCCGGGATGAGACGCCGCCACTTCAACGTTTCGACCACATCGAGGCAGTTTGAGATGACTCAGATTCCTCCTGTGAAGGTGAGTGATTCAGACGACGTGACAAACATGCATGGACGATCAGCACAGAGCGAGGCGGAGGTATAATTACTTACAGCTGGTGACATACCCAATTAGGATCAAATCACACCCCGGGGATGTGCGTTAGCTGCTGAGCCAAAGTAATTTCAGACATCTAAACACTACATGCAGATTGGCCGACAAACGCTGTCTCATAAAGGCCATTTGAACGTCTGAAATACCTCTGGTTTGGGAGAACAGAGCCGGAAGGAGTGAAAAGAGTGCATCAATGTGAATGCCAGTCAATTCACATGCAGAGGGAAGATTGTTTTCAGTGGCATATAAGCCGCCGTCGAATGATCTCCAGTCTAGACCGATCAAAAAAAGTCCCATGGTGCTTCAGGATTTTCCATGATTGGGTGAGAAGTATGGGGTGACAATGATGGATGTCATGTTCACACAGTATGGCTTGTTCTAAACTAACACATGAAAGTCTTCTTCTTTGAATAAATTGATGTCACGTCCAATTGACGCCAAGAACAAACAGAAAACTTAAGTTTCTTCTGCCCCATAACCTTCCTTCGTTCCCACCATCCCACACAATCAGCCAGTCAGAAACAAACAACATAAAACATAAGTGGAGGAGGGTGTGGAGGGGTGGGAACAAGTGGGAGAGGTTGGGCTGACTGTGAGGGGGAGGGAGGATGCAAAAACAAGGGGGGGTTTCAACCTTACCGGGGCTTGCGGCCTGTCAACCTGAGATAGCCATCATAGAGCAGGGCTGGCAGCGTGTGGCTGACAGTGGTCCAGTACTGATTAGTAAAGGGGTTGGAGCGCAGATTGACATTGGGCCTTCTGAAGGCCTGCTCTAAGGGATTGGTCTTGAAGGTCATGTTTATACAGTACTCTGTAGGAGAGAGATACACAGATGACAGGACAAGGAGGACACAGAGAGGACGAGGTGAAGAAGAATGTGTGCCTTTTCATCGATACTCGGCAAGATGGAGGCCCTGTGTAACTGCTAACTTGTTGTTAGCACCACGACATGTGTGAGGATTGTTTAAAGGGATGGTTCGGTTGTCATGCACAGTCAGTGCTTTACCTGCAGCAGATCTGACTGCACCAGCAGAGTAAGCTGTGTGAAGAATGGCCACCAAAGCAATCCAATATCTGTTTAAACAGCACTTTCCTTTGGCACGACAGTTTTTGGACTTTCTGATTTACTCAGCTGAAATGCTGCTGCAGCATATTACAATGTGCTCCATAATGCAGATGGGCAGTTCAAGCTCACAAGTTTCAAACTATTTCACACCTGTCTTCAGACACATTAATATGAGCCAAGCCTGGAAATCTCTCTCCGACAAGAACGCTGTTAATTTTTAAAGTTGGGTGTGTTTGTTTTGTCCAGGAGGAGTTCATGTGGAGATGTGGGCTCCTGTCCTGGTCCCTCCAGTAGTTGCGTTCTGCATCCACACTGTGATACAGCCACACATTATTTTCTCCAAATGTAATAACTATTCAAATATCAGGCATACGTTTAGACAGATACTGGATTGGTGGCCCTGTGCACAGCAGCACACAGCTTCAAACTGGGAGCGTGGTGATTTGAATCTACTGCACATAATGTCTAGACCATGCATGACATTAAGACCCTGAACTATCCCGTCAACTAATTGAGACAGTTCAGCAGAGCTTTATTTGGTTTTTTGAGTAGGGCCAACATCTGGGTTGGGTTCCCAAAGGCATCCTCAGCCTGAAGCCCCCTCAGCCCATTGATCAGCTGGACTGAGACGACATAAGTGCTGACATTTTGGGAGCCCAACTGAAAACACTAACATTGCAGGTAGCAAGATGTAAAAAGAGTGCAGAACCCATCGGTAGCCCCTCCCCCTGCACGAGCAGGAGAGCAGCTGGGTTATACATCCTTCGACTCCCAACGTCACTGTACACAAGCGTCCTCGTCAGCATCACAGCTACACTGTTAGCCTAGTACGCTAACTGGGAAAGTGACAGGAATAAAAAGCAGCAGAGATGTGTGTGCGTGTGTGTATGGCGAGGCGTGGAAAGGAGAGGGGGGGTTGGTGTTAAAACAGCAGGGGTATGGCACGTCCGAGTCGGCGACGATGAGGTTACCTGGGCTCTCGTCCAATCAGCCTGAGGTACAGATCATAGAGGAAGGCCGGAGCCTTGTGGCTCACGGCGATCCAGTACTGATTGATTAGGTGATTGGATGTGAGATTAACATTGGGCCGACGGAAGGCCTGCTCGAGGGGGTTCCTCTTGAATGTGGATATTACATGGTACTCTAAGAAACAGAAGGTTGTGTCAAGTCATCAATGAGCAGTATGGATTTCTAATACACTTCTTTGCTTTTTATGCCTCACTAAGAAAACTGATCAAACAAAATACTGAACTGACTTTGTTGCCGCTGCATTTAAATTTAGTGATCATGTGTGTAAAACTGGCCTTAAATATCTACTGGAGTCAAGTCAAATCAACACTTGAACTTCACTACGGCAGCAATTATTTGGCAAAACAAGGCACATAGCTGATGTGGAGCTTTTAATCACACCACCTTCCCTCCAGATTATCGTAGAGTCTAGGTTTCTATTTCTGTGCCATTTTTCAAACTGCTGTTACTGACATGCACAGCTGCAGAGGTCTGGGAAGCTTTAAAGAGTTTCCACTGATTTGGCATTGTACATCCATGATACTGAGTGACTCATGGTGCAGTTAAAAGCAATCACAACCGACAGAGCAGAAATAGAAATCTAATCTGTTCTTCAATTTATTATTCCTCTTGGTCCAAACCTGCCACTTTCATTGGTGCAATGCAGTTTGACTGCTGACGTTCCAGTCTGTGGTTCAGGTGTGTTATGTTAGCACTGGCTAATGTAGCATCACCTAAAGTAGCTTCCACCTACATCTACACATATTTACAGAGGGCAAACTCTATTTGCCAAGGAGGATTGAGTGATATGATCAAAAGCGACTACAGTACAGCTTGGAGAAATGAGTCAGTTACAGTTTCTAAATCCTGAATGTGAACATCAAATGTCCTACGTTTATTCGTCTTTTTTTTTTTAACCATGACTTTTCAGTCATGCCCTGATGTGTAAGTTGTAACATTATGATTTAGGTCTGCAGCAGAGGAGTAGAACAGACTTCATTTCATTCTCCAAGTTTGAAAACAAACCAGTAGGTCTGCGTTACTAAGTTTCAAGTTGAGTGGGAATGAGTGTCAATCGTCTTCTGTAAACAGCATTACAAAAAAGAGGTGCGATTAAGTCCAAGAATCACACACACAAAGCAGCTAAGAAAATGCCACAGCACTTGAGCTCTAAACCAGGCCTCATAAGGAACAGGTGAACACACAGGTGTGGCAGACAGTGGATCAGGTTACACTCAGGTTAAGTCACTGGACACCATCTAAGCTTCCACTCTGCAGGGCTTTTTACAGAGACTGTGTTTAGGAAAGAAACAGAGATGCCATACCAACTTCACCCCAGTGAAACGGGTTGATCCCACCAGTCGTGCAGTTGTACACCAGGATGTTCTTAGGCCTAAAATTAAAAACACACCAAAGTGTCAAAGGAAAATAAACACAAGTTAAAAATCACAATAACACATGTGTCAACATTTATTGAACCTGCCAACCTGTTGCCTGTTTGTGATCCAGAGAACCAGGCTGCAGCCAGTGTGGCGTTGATGACCACGTCCACAGGAACCAAGTCGGCCACGGCGTCGTTGGATGCTCTCATTGTGCGAAGGATCCCCTTACCGGCCTACAGAGGGCGGGGGACAGATGGTTAACACAGCTGCTAACGTTTCCTCACAGAGATCAAAGGAGGAACATCTGCACACTGCAATCACAGCTTCCTATGAGACATAAAACTGGCATTTAACCAAATTTCTTACTAACTGGTTTGCTCAGCAGGTTGTAATAACAGTACTACACTACTGCAAAGGACGACCCAAACTCCAAGAGAAGAGATTAACGTAAGAGAAACTGCTCATGTTAAGTGTCTAGTAAACGTGTCCTCGTGTCTTGAAGAATTTCAAGCTGCAGTGGGGAATGCGTTTCAGGATTTTGGTCAATAAGGTGCCAAGATTTGAAAGGATAGTTTCACATTTTTCAATCAACAGAAAATTAAATAAATACTTTTTGACAAATTACCATTTTCAGAATAATATGCAAGTCATTGAATATTTAATGTTTGGCCAGGTTTGAACATTTCGTGCTTTGGAAGTTTCAAAAAAATCACAACATTTAAATCTTATAGCCCAAATATGAAAATCAAACATATTGAATATGGTGATTATGATCTGTTTTAGAGCAGGTTATTAAGTGAGGACAACGTGGATAAGCACTACTGACCAGGCATAGACTTAGACCATCGTCCTAAACCATCCTGTACTTACTGCAATGAATATTCCACTTGGTCCATTGAAGTTATCAATCCAACCCTGCAAGAGCAGTCAGAAGAAAGCAGCAGCAATTAGTTCTGAAAGGGTTAACTGATTCACTGTAAAAAACAAAAAACAAAAAAAACACTGAGTCACTTTTGTCACAAACATTTGTCAGTGTCGCCACTATAAGATCACATTACATGCACGCACACGCACACACAGAGAAAACTGAAATGTCTCTTTCAAATACTCAGACAGGAGCCGTCTGTGTCGCCCAACATTTCAAATGTTCCTAAACCAGAAATCCAACAATCCCTCTGCTTTTCGCACACGTAAAAAGGTGTTCAGAGCTACTTTACTCCACATTCCTCACATTCCAACTCCCACCATCATCTACGCAACAGCACAGAGCGCCTGAGTGTCGGCAGCAGCGAGGCGCTGTGCTCTCAGAGGAGGAGGAGGAGGAGGAGGAGCAGTGACATGTGTGTGAAGATTCAGGGACCTCCAGTGGCACAGCTGGTTTGTTTGTTCCTGTTAAGATTTATCTTTTCATTTTCTGATCTATGGTACCAATTATTTCATCTTACAGTCACTTCTGTAACAGCTTTCCTTACATTCAAGGGCAGCAGCTCTAAACATTAAACTTTTTCAACATGACCCTCTTTTAAAAGCGTAAAAAAGTTCTGCTGCATCTCTCTGCAGACTGGCACATGTTTTTGAAACCAGGACAGGCTCTGAAAACACAGCTGTGATTTGGCTTTGTTCAATATGCTTTGCTTTTTCTTGGTATGTTTTAAACAGCATCTAGAATTACTCTGGGGTACAATGAACTGTTTCTGTTTAACAGTGAAAAAACAAAACGAAAAAACAATATGAACTTGATGTAACACGAATGCTCTGAGTCACTCACTGGGAAAGGCTCTTTCCAGCTCGCTCCAACTATGGAGGGTCTGATGATCGCTACATTGAGGTCTCCAGCCTCCTGCTGCACCAGATACTCAGCCAAGGCTTTGGTGTAGGTGTAGGTGTTGGGACGCTTTCCTATCAGCTTCGGAGTTAGTGCAGACACCAGCTCGTCATCCATCCAGCTGGAGAGGAAAAAACAACAACAAAATCAATTTCAAATTCACTCAACTTCTCAGAGCACTGACATGGAGCAGTGCAAATGTGACTGTACGCTGTGATGTCAATGTAAACATGATGTGTCATCCTCCGTTTGCAATGACCTATGTGGACTCATTTCCCATAAATGTCTCTACTGACCTAATGTGATTCCGCAACAAGGAAGTGGCCTGAGCCTTTCCATTGTCCTTCAGCTTCCCGTCTACAGAGACTACTGTAGACTTTCTACACCTAAAGCAACTAGGTCATTTAATCTGTGCATTATCTACCAAACACAGCATTAATGTCACACGCACTCATAAACGCAAAGTTATACATACAATCCCTCAATCACTTCACTAATCTCCACTCACTCTGCAGGCTTCTAATGCTTTACTAATCTAGCTCGACAGCTGAGACTGGCAGCCTCTACAACATTAGTACTACTAAGCAGCCATTTACTGGACGACCATGGCTAAGCTGGCGTTTTTTTTTTCCCACTGACATTAGTCTTGATAATGCCTTCCCACTTCCTTTTTATGCGTCAAGCAATCCAGAGATACACAGAAACCTTTTAAAAACCTCCATAATCCCATGCTACTGTATCCTAACCACTGGTCCATCCCTAAATCTGTCCACAAACTGGGCCGCTGGAGTGAAACATCACTACAGGATGTTGATGGTGCACTGGAAACCAGCAGTCCACATCAGCTTACTCCAGAGAGTCGATGAGTCGGCGGTAGTCTATGGGGGGAGGGTAGACGACCTCCTCGATGAGCTCTCGGTCACAGTTGGCGTAGGCTGTGGAGACGTGGATGAAGATCTCCAGGTGCTTCATCCTGTGGGCCAGGGCCAGCATCTTCTGCGTGGCCAGGACGTTCAGCTGCATTGCATCTCTGAGAGGGCAAAAGGAAGAACACATCTGAAGGAGGAAATCTGATACCTTGATAAATATGAAATGATAGACGAACAGAAGAATAAAGTGGACAGAAAGAAGAGCCAGATGTTTCTGTGTTTATCTCTAACCAAACCCATTATCAGCCACCGAGTAAAACATTCCTGGCTTCTCCGATTACGAGAATTTGATGTTTTTCTTTTGTACAAAATTAGCCTCCTGGAAGAAGAACTTTTAGCCCTGCAGATTTCTCAGAACTTCAATTTTAGTTCAAGGTCAAGAGATCGTGAAATGTTAAACAGGAAGTTAGCGATGAAGCAGGACCATGTGTCTGAGCGTGTGCTGTGGCCTCTGTAACTACTCTCTGAAGACTGAAAGTCATTCAGCATAAAAACCCTGGGCCATTTACTGCAGATAAACTCATTTGCTGCTGGTAGGTGTGTCAAGTAGGTGTCAAGTGTCTCTGTGTACTGCAAACAACAATTGGTCCAATCTGTCAACACCGCCCTGCTTTCACTGCGAAGTCAAGTAAACACTCTTAATATTACACATCCACCTGCCTGACATGTCATTGATTTCGCCTGAACAAAACGGACCATCATCAGTCACTAAAAAGTGCCACTAGAGGAAAAATAGGCTCTAAAATGACGCACATATTCACGTTAATAATTAAAACTCACTTGAGTGGCTCATTAAAGCGGATGGTGGCGGCACAGTGGAAGACGATGTTGACATTTTCAGCCAGGATGCTCTGATCCTCTTTACTCAGATCCAGCTCTGGCAGCGTGAGGTCACTCTTGACTGCGATGATCTTCCCTGCAAAGTCTGGCTGCTCTTCTTGCAGTTTTTCAAACAACTAAGTGGAGAAAAAAAAACCCAAAAGGAGTCAAAATTACAAAAAAAAAAAAAAAAAAACACAGTAAGAAGCACAAAACCAGCCGAGAACAGGTAGAAATCATCAGACTTTGATCCAGTGCACAGATCTTTGAGAGAGTTTTCTGAAAACAGTGTTTGCCTGATGGCAGAATACTTTGTTCTCCATCGTTTCTCCTTGAACAGAACCCCGCTCTACAGATCCCTTCTTCCCATGGGTGACTTCTTCTGATGCCTCCCATTATCTAGAAGCTATTGATTTAAGCACCGTCAGCCCACAGCTGGTTACACTCAGCAGCCTGTTGCACCAGCTCAGTGCAGGTTGGATCTTGTTTGAGTGTCCAAGTCAGCACTGCTGTGTGCCGAGGAGTCGACTGTTGACTCAAGTCAACTGTAACAAAAACATCATTTTTCAATAAGAGTGTGCATGAGTGATAGGAGCTGGTTAATCCAGACTAAAATAAATGATCATTATTATTACTTATTATAGAAATTTTAACAGAAGAGAAACAGCTAAAACTAGGGCGAATTAGAAATAGATAGCTGATGATGGGCTTCAGCTACAAGATGAATTAATTAAACTTCAAACTGTACAAAACAAATGTAAAAGACATGATGGCACTGTGTCATTTGTTTGTTTCATATTATCATTATCATCTTATTGCTGGTTCATCTCTTCAGTGAACATTCAAGTCACATATTTCATGTATGATATAACATTCATTGCACTTTCCCAAAAAAAAACAAACTTTTATATTATTTGACCTTTGATCTGTTTCAACAAATTGAAAATGGCCATAAAGGGCTGGATGGAAACCTCCTCGAGTCTACAGGAGCAGAGAACAAGGTAACCAGAATAAACCAGAAAGAGGAAGCAGTGAGAGACAAAAGCATTTGCCGACTGCTTCATAGTTGTTAGTCAGACTGTCCACGGCTGACAGAAGCACTCTGGAGATTTCAGCCTCCCCCTCTTCCAACTCGCCATTCCTCTTTTTCACTCATTAACCACTGCATCAAACTTAAACATCAGTAAACAAGCACCAACAGGAAGACATTATCGTTCTGTCATGTGTGAAAGCTGCATTTCTTCATGTCTTCTCTGATGAATCAACAAGACTTCAAGTTCCTGGTTTAACTCTAACTGACATTAGTCGATCTGTTCCCATAGCTCCTGAAACCTTTTAGTCGAAGGGGGCTGTAAACGAGAGGGGATCAGTCTGTCACAGGAAATGTGCTCGAGATAAAAATATCTCTGGAATATTTCCTCTGGGTCTCCAGCAGCATGTTCTGCCCAGAGGAGCTGGAGGTACAACACAACATGAAAGTTGCAACCAGTTGCAATGTGCTGCAGGTTTTCACCAGCTAACAGTGCAACTCCCATAATAAGGTTAAATTGACATGAACCTGCACGCAGCTGGTGTTACCGGCTGCTGAGCTACTTCTCCTTTTCCATCTCACCCATGCAAACAAAACAACAACAACAAAAAACAACATCAGATCAGTTTCACCCACTCCTCACCTTGCAGTTGATAATGTCAGCGAGGCGGGCCTGGGGGCTCTGACCGGCCTTTGACCTGACCATCACATACACAACTTTGACTCCAGGGCATGACCTCAGCAGCTTCTCCAGCAGCACCTTTAATAATGATAAAACAAAAAAAAGGTGTGACTTTTTACCATGCACACAATTACACAAAAATCATAATCACCCTTTCCCCCCTTTGGGCTGTTTACGCTGGAAAATGCACAACACTTCTAACTGTAACCTACTTTTTGTCCACTGCAGAAGTGGGGAGGAGTAAATGAGTTCTTCAGATAACAAGAACAGAAACACTCTTCCTCCACAACAGACGCAAAAATAAAAATAAAACACGCTGTCTTAATACGCTTGCTGTGAATATTAGGAACTCTTAATTCTTCTTGATTCACCACGATGTGTAAAGGGAACCTGTGTGATGTGTGTGTACAGCACTTCCTGTGTGTACTGCAGACTAAAATACCATGTTACAGAGGGTTCCCTCTCATCTTCAGCTACGTCCTGTTGGCTACTGGTCAACCCCACTGTTACTGTACCTTGCCCATGAAGCCTGTCGCTCCAGTGATCAGGACATTTTTCCCTGCATAATATTCTGGGATGTTCACCATGATGTCTGCAGTCCTGTTCAGTGACCACCTCTACACCACTCCACCTACACAGGAAAAAAAAAAAAAAAAAAACAAGACAGGACAAAAGGGATGATTACAATTGAAAACTTGCTACATAGAGAGTGAAATTGTGAGGGTGAAGTGACTGAAATGAAAAGAAGGAGCCACTTTAAGGAAGTCAGAGTGTTGAAAGATGTGAAGTCTTGTGCAGCACTGTGCACTTGAGGAACTGCTCTAAGTCGACAAACTTGAAACAAGGCTATTTTTACGACTACGAGTTGTTCAGCAGTGTCACTCAGTTGAGCAATGTAAGAAACAAATATGGTGTATATAATATTCACATATGAGAAGCTGGAAGAAAAGCATGCATTGCATTTTTGCTTTAAAAAGATCTAAAGGGTTAAACGGTGAAAAAATGCTGCAGATAAAATCTGCTAATCAAAACAGTAGAAAAGGCTCAAAGTGCTTCACATTGAGTTATATCATCATGCCAGGCATATACATGGGCCTTATCGCTCAATTCATGTTGGTTTTTAAATAGACTCACACTATCCAGCTGATAACTGGCCATTCAGGAGATAAACTCACTAATAATTAACTCAAGCAGTTTTCTTATAATAGCTCGTGTGACGCCACAATGTTTGAATAATCGTCACTTCAAATGTAAAGAACCAATCAGCTTCTCAGAGTAATGCCACAACTAAATTCTGCTGAATGGGACGTAAACTGAAATATTATGGCATCTGCAAAAAGTTCAATTATGATATAAAACAAACGGCAGTAGTATGAGTTGATAAAACCTACCACTGCATGGCTGATAAAATAAAGTGTAATTATCTATTCCCAGCCCTTTTATCTACCAAGTGACAACATTGCACAGCAGCGCTTTTCATAGGTTTGAGATAAAACAGAACTATCTATTGTCTGTGTGCAGGTGCGGAAAAATCATGAGCAACCGGAGCAGCAGTGTCGCCGTGTTCTTCGGGATCACTGATCATTTTGTTGTGCACGGTGTTCGAGTCGTGTCCGTACCTGACAGAGTGACTGCAGCTGTGAGGTGAGAAAACAGGATTTCAAAAAGACACCTGCACAGACCAGGTTTACGATTACAGCCATCCGGGACCATCTAGGTTTACAGTGTAAACAGGACTTGTTTTCTTTTTTTTTTTTTTAAAGGTAGATAATGCTAAAATCGTATGTGGCATTTATTATGAACTTGGAATAAAAATGCAGTATCATTCCATCTAATATCAACGTATGAGTCACTGATGCTACCTGGTTGCTTCACTGCTCATATAATTACAGCCAAACCAGTTATTCAGCTTTGCATAGAGCCCAGACCAGGGAGCACACACACACACACACACACAGCACAGTGTGAGCAGTGTTGACTGGGTTTCTATCCAAACTGCAGGACAGGACAGGCAGTTCACATTCAGTGCTGTGATCTGGAAAACAAGTTTAAAGAAAAAAAAAAAGAAAGAAATAGAGAAGTGACAACATTTCTCAGTTCTCACTGGAGCACACAACCTGTTGGTTTGTCTTAAGTGTTGACCACCAGCCCTGTTATATGACCACCACCGAAAAAGTTAAAACTACTGTGTGAATGAATGAACGAATGAACGAACTCTGGACATCACACATACAAACACCAAATCCTAAGTGAAAGAAACGACAGTAATAGACTATTTTGTGCTACTATGACAACAGCATTACTATGCCTGCGTGGGCTCTGTGGCCCCTGAAGAACGAAGCGAGAAACAGCTCCTCAGCCCCTCTGCTGTAGCCGCTCTGCTCACGCTCTGGCCAATGCTGCAGATGCACCATTTGCTGCATCGCATCTGTGCCAAGTGGCCGGCTCCAGCTCGTACGCCTGCGAGAGCTCAGCGCTGACTACGGCCGAGCTGCTGCACTCTGTCTGCAGGAAGCCTGTGAATGTGCAGCACTGACACAGGAGAGGGGGAGATGGTAAGGAACAGGCAAAGGGGAAACTTTATGACAACACTACCACAGTGTAAACTGCATGAATGGCTCCAGACAAACACGAGCCAACTGTCACAGAGATGAATAAGTCCTGCATTCAAACATAGACGTCACATGTATAAATGCCTGTAAAGCGTTCTTATTCCTTAATCTGCTGCCTGACTTCAATTATATTCTGTGTTGGTAGCTGCCAGTATTTGCCAACCAAGCTGGCTGTGGCCCAACACTGACCGCTTATTGCTTCAGTTTAAGAAAAAAAAAAAAAGTGGGTGATTTGCCAACATCCCGATGAAAGAAAGATAACTTTTAAACTCAGGCTACAGAGCATGCAAAAAACTTTATCATATTGTGATTATGCAGCTTCATGAAATGCTTATTCTGCTTTTCATTTGAACTTAAAAAGCTATAAAATTGCTCTGGTACCAAACAAACATTTCCCTGGTGCTCACAATGCAGAAAACACTGCAGCTCCTGCAATGTGGATACTGCATTTGGCCAGGTTGCAATTAATAATGCCTAATCTTTATTTTTATTATGCATTTTGAGACAGTGTGTGGGACAATGGACATATATATGAACATTGTGGATTTCCCTCACAGTCACTACAAAGAAAAACCAAGCCGGGGCTACTAAATCACAAGGTTTCGGTTTCAGATCAATTGTCCCAGAAGAGGAAATTCTTGCAGCCGACTTAGATCAAACGTATTAAGACAATTTAAGAGAAAAAAACGAGTGCTTCGGTTTCCATTTTCCATATTAGTTTGTTGTTAGAGGCCCAAATCAGCTATATAGAGTTTCTCTGTCATTGACCTAAAAACTCATATCTGCTGCTGCTGACCGCTTCCTCCAGCCACAACAGGCTGTCGACTCCGTTTTAGTGCCACAGAAAACTACCGGCCTCAAGTTACTTCATGTGAAAAAGATGGGAGTAGAAAATTGTCCCTTCGACACGCTGCCATCACCGACACACCTCATGGTGATGATGCTGTGGTTCAAGCTGATGAGATGAGAAAAATCATAGGCATTTTTCACATGTCTTTACTCGTACCGAATGTTAGATGTGGGTCATTCAGGATGACTGCTGTTGTAGTCCACCATCACTCCTTCACCATGTTCACTCTCAGCTACTCCTGGCTTCAATCACGAGGACAAACCATTAGTGAATGCTTGCATTGTGTTGTTGAAAACACTCCAACATGTTTCCTCTTCATCCTCATCAAGACAATTGTTTAGCTCCATTGGTTAAATGCTGAAAATACTAAATAATAAATGAGAAACAGCAAAGCCGGTTGTAGGGTGTTAAAATGCAGAATTTAACATTGTACGAAGTGCTTCTGAAGAAAGGCTTGCAATTCATTATATGCGATGCATCCACCACTGGCAGTCCAAGCTGATAATACACCACTGTAGGCATCAACATCATCGTTTACAATGGTATCCATGTCTGTTTCTGAAACACGAACTCAAACAGGTCCAGAAGAATTTCCAAATATCTACTGAAGGACTGAAATCTCCGGAGAGCTGCGGATGCCAGACATCCACACAGCAAAAGGTAATGGGTTCTAAAACTAAAGTGTATTACTGCGGATGTGGCCACAGACTTAGGCGTGGCCGTTGTCAGTAGTGTTATTTTAAATTAGTGTGTAATTAGTGAGCTCTCGGCATGGGAAGGATTTTGTGCTTACAAGAGTAATACTGTAGGAACTTACATTAACTGCGGCAGCCTAGGAGGTGGACGCTGATGGAAGTTCCCAGGTGTCTAAAATGGCTCCTGTGTTCTTCTTTGGTGAATACAACACAGTAAACGCTGTTAGACCTGGATTTTGTTTGTCCTTGTGCCAGGATTTCATCATGGGAATATTGAACAAGCTAGAGAACGTGAGCCATCGGGGTGTGTACCGTCCTTCACACCCTGGCATTGACACGTCGGTGCTGCAGAAGTTTTGACTTGAATAATAACAAAAAACTTTGTAGTACTTTATACTGAGGTCACGTACAGATATCCTACATGTTTTATGCTCTATGTGTAACATCAGAAATTATTTACAACATGCTAGCAACCAGTTGAGAGTGACAGCACAGCTGGAGCTCTGGCCCCCCTGTACAGCGGAGAGGTGACAACATCTTTGGCTGGGATCAAGAATTACTGTCGGCCACTGGGGTGATGCTGCATTCGCTGGCAGGAGCGCACCAAGGTTCATGTTTCCCTCTGCTGCCTGGTCTACAAACCAAGTTTGAGAGAAACAAGAGGCCGTGGCGTGAACAAAGATGAGAGAAGTCTCTGGGTCTCTTCCTGAATGTGTTCCCGAAAACTAATGTTTACACACCAAGATTATTTCCTGTTTACATCCTCTTTGCCTTTGTGTTGACATAAAAACAGAGAGAAAACTAAGTATTGTGACAGTGACAGTTAAAAGCAGCTCTTCCTCTGCAGTATTACCTCCTATATGAATGTCCTTGAAAGCGGATCGGCCAAGACTGAAAGGCTAACCTCTTCTCGTCCGTATGTTAACAAACAGAAAGCTCTATAATTTTAGCCTCGAGCCCTGCCAGGACCTGCTGTGGCCTTTGATCAAGTGTTTGTGAAAGAGCTACTGTAGCTTACAGTCAGACACACTGGCAGCAAGTTGATCCCTGATGCCACATATTCACTCTGAATAATTGATCAAACACATTGTAATGCACCTCAGGCAGAGGGTAAACAGTTTACAGGACGATGAAACTTTAAGGTCCGACAACAAACAGCCTCAGAGGAGCAATACATGTCTGACTAATGTGAAAGTGTGTGTGCCGAGCAAAGGGAAAGCGTTTAAAGCCAGTTTACATCTCCTCTGCTAAGTTTTTCCTACATCACCAGTGATCCGACCAAATGTTGCCCAACGCTGGCGACAGTGGCAGGTCATGCTGGTGGCCGTGTTCCCGCAAACACTGAGATCAAGCGGATCCATCCACAACAATCTGCTTAACTCTGTAAGAAAATACCAACTCGTGCTCAAAAATGCACCATCTTTGCACGCGGCAGGTCAAATTCAAATCACCCACATTAGTTAAACATGACATGAGGAATGTCATGGGACCACGAGACCTGGTCACTTTGGAAAGTGAGTCTACTGCTATCCAGACACAGGGTCTACTCATGTGGATGTAACCTATGAGGTAGAGACCCCTTATGAACACCATTTACATAAATAAACGTCTTAGCGATTTCGCATTTGGATGGCATTCAGGGTTTTGGGTCGTTTCTTTCCTGTCTATCAGAGGAAGTTTGAGACACAGCAACTGAAAGCTGATGCCTCACATCATGCTCATGCCCCTGTTTTTCCACCTGAATACCAGTTGAATCAATCATCTCCAGATCTGTAATCCTACCCATTCACATATCTGTGCCATCCGTGGATAAGCCAGGTCTATTATCATGCAGTATAGTCTGACTTCTAACATCTATGTCATACAGGTGATGCTGCAATGTTTTAGCGGTGGGCTACATCCACGTCACAACGGGCCTCCGGTGGAAAAGTCAAATTATTGGATATCAAGGCTGCACAGAAAGAGCTAGAAATCATATTCAAGACATACAGGTACACGTACAAAAGAGTACAAACATCATTAACTTTATACTTTATAAAGTAAATATGAAAAGCATGGAGCCTTTATGAATATGTATGACTGCTGTGGCTGAAGGTTCCTCATTCATCATGAAAAGCCACTTTAAAACCTCAAGTTTGGCAGCATTAACTCCTATAACTGCTTTGTATCTTAACAGGAGCTCTCCAAGGCCTTCTTCAAGCAAATTTCCATAGTTTGTGAAGCATTTAATCTCAAATTAAACAGCTCTTATAGACAGGACTGCCTACAGAAGTGTACTTCAAGTTAATGATACACAAGGAACAGCTTTGATCCCACCATTTCAACATGACCCCGTCAAACTGCCAGCACATCACTGACTGCAAAACGACATATCATGCGTCAGGTAACAGTGATAATCAGATGGACATAAGCAAAGCGGTTGTATGTATAGCACCAGAGCAGGCAACATGGGCTGAACTCAGACGCCCCCCCCCCCCTCAAAAAAATGAAGGCAACGGATCTCGTGATTTTCATTACACACAGCCGCATCACAGACTATCACCACTCACCGTCGGTTAGCACAGCTTGGTTCACTTCAACTACACGGTCTGGCTGTTGGGGCTGCCTTTAATGTGATTACTGCCGTACCTGGAAGTAGATTAAAAAGTGAGGCACCATTGTTAAAACCGTCGAGTTGGTTCAAAAAGTGCTGCCGGAACGGGTCAACCTTCCTGGTTTACCTCGTGTACTTACCTTACTACCAACGGTTAGAAAGAAAAAAAAAAGAAAAGGAAAAAAAGGGGGAAAAAAAGACGACCGTTGAGAACCGGGATTATTGTTTAACACAGCAACACGGCGGCGGTTGAGTGGAGCGCAGCGGTTAGTGACTGTGACATTAACGGCTCAGCGGTGGTAGTGAGAGGGGCTGGAAGTCAACGCGAAAGGGCAAACGAAGTCTAACTTTATGGCCAAATCTGCGCACATATCTCCGGCCAAGACTACAGTAGTGCCCGGCCACCCCTCCCTCCCTGCCTTCCCTCCCTGCCTGCCTTCCTTTGGCGCATCTCTTCCTCCACGCTGTCACCCGCTCACGAGCTTGTCACAACGGCAGTTGGAGCTAACGACCACGGCACTTCAATCGCTCCGAGGCACGGACGCTTAGTGGATGTTCACGGTAAAGGTTGTACCTACCGGAAATGTCGATGTTTCTCCACCGGGCTCTCCAACTCCACAGTCTAGTGTGAGTGTGAGTGAGCGTGTGTGTGTGTGTATATGTGTGTGTGTGTATGGTGGAGGACCGGCGTGTACCGCTATCAGCGACAGAGTGGCGGAGGCAGTAGCTCTCTGGGCGGATAAATGAACCGCCGTGACGTCAAGAGAGCGGCGCGGTCTCCCGAAGAAAACGACTGAAAACAGAGGTATCACTCCTACCTGTTTCACCTCGGCTTAAAACTCACCTACGTGTCTGATTGTGAACCCCCGCCCACTAGACGTAGTTTAAAAAAGTTTATATATTAGGGGTTAAATCAGCCTCTTGTCCAAGATATCGTCACCTCAGGCTGGCCACACTGGACGGTTCCTCCAGCACCATGACCACCACGATTAGGGGGCGTGACCCGAGGCCTGTTGCAAAGGATGGTTTGTCCAAGCAATCCCCAGTTGTGTTGTGCCAATATGATTATTTTACTGCCCTCAGGCTGGAATAACATTTAGGCTGCAGTGGTTAGGATAAAGCCTTAACAGTTTGTGTGCAACTTAAGAAAACATGTGCAAAGACTGGGGCTTAGCTAACAATGCAACCTGCAATTTCTGCATCACATGATATCAACTAAATTAAACCAAACAAACGCCCAGTCAGTAAGCATAGTCCGTGACTCTTTATGGCCACAGAAACAGGTTTGCACTCAGTCATCAATCATGGCTGGATTAATCTTTTGCAAAGACTGAGGACAAAAATTAGCTCTCAGTCCCCTATAGACCCTCTCAGCCTTTTGTGAAATACCCTGTAGCTGTTTCCACAACACCTGTCAAAGACTGTCAAGAGCATGCTAATTTGAAGTGCTAAGCTATGTTGGCCAGCCTGAAAAACACCCTGATTACAGGTATAATGCCTGAAAGTGGCAGAGGTTTTTGAAACACTGTTTGCATGAGGACAAAAGGATAAACGCATATATAAAACTATCACCTTTTCACAGGTACCTGTGTGTGGACGTTGTATCAGATCCACAGGTGTCCACGTGCTGGAGGAGGAGGGTGTGAGCAGTCTTGGCAGAAGTGTAGGATCTTTGGTTTTTCCACACTGGAAAAATTTTGTTCAAAGTCTTTTTGCATGATAAACAGGAGGTTTCAAATGCAAAATCTACACAAAATGTGTCTATTTATGTAAAAACCACCATTCACCATTTTGCATCAAAGTGTAAAGAGAAGCCCTTCGATATTTAGATATTTAGTCTCTTTGTGGAAAAACACTGAGGATGAACTCAAATCTCATTTAACATCCAAGTCAAAGACCTTTTTGTTTCACACTGTTGTTGTTGTTGTGTGTGTGTGTGTGTGTTTGACAAATACAGCCAGAGATCTTTATCAGTCTGCACAATGATCATGTGGGTATCAGCCTGAATGTTTTTTTCATGAATTTACATGTGTAGTGTGTGTGTGTGTGTTATTTCATGGTTTACTTTACTGTCACACAAAAAAGAGGCAGAATTTCGCCCTCTACTGGTCAAAGCTGTGTTTTGCCATAAAATAAAAAAGCTAATCTGTGTCGAACCTGGACTCAACGCAACATTTTTTTTTTTTTCGGTTCTCAGTTAAAACCAAAAACAAGTCTTTTATTTCCTCTGTTGATATATAATACAGGTTGGTAGTAAGGGATAAATTACACAGTGCAAGTCCTGCCATGAAGCAATATCCTGTACTTTAATAAACGGTTGATCAGCAGGTGGTCGGTTCTTTGGCGAGTGATCAGCGAGGATGTTCATGTAGCTTCTGGACAGGATTATGTAGTTTAATATGACCTCCTCGTGTTTTTCATTCTCCAGCACTACTCCCCACAAACAGACCCACGTCTGTAAGAGAGAAGAAAACAGGGACTGTAAGAAAACGTTTTTCAACAGGTTACAAATACATCAATACAGGTAGATAAAGCACGAAAAACACAAACCAACCATAAAACCAACAGCACAAATTTCTATGTAGAAGCTACTAAGGCCATGTGGATTTACTGAGAGATAAAGTTGTGTCTCGTCTGCATACAAGATGGTAAGAAATAAGCCCAAGACCACTTATAACCTTTAATTTTGGGGGAACAGAATGGGACCAAGTATTGATCCCTGAGGAACTCCATATAATGGTCGAACAGTAGAAGAAGATTTACATTCAAATAACCTCAACTACTTTAGTCGTGATTGTTTTTTTTCCAGTGTTTGCTCTCACCCTTGAGGTTGGCATTGAAGGGAGTCAGCACAGGGACAGTGGTCCCGGGGGCCCTCCTGGTCCCAGGCCAGCATATCCATCAGCAGGTTGGGGTGGCTCAGACAGGACTCTCCCTTCCCTGGTTTGGGGTTACACACTGGAAATAGCAGCTCTGAAAGAAAGAAAGAAAGGAAGCAGCAGAGAGAAAAGTAATCTTCATTTTTCCAGCTCCGTCACAATGGCCATTGTGCTGTATCAATGTTAATATGAACCAGTAAAACCAATAAAAGGCCCGAACAGCTCCAGTTTGCCAGATGTCAGGACTCGTTCCAGTCCAGACAGATTTTTTCATTTATGTCTCCACTTTGGTTTTGGACTACATTTTATTTTTCACATTTTGAATTCGTATAAAATCGACTCACTGGCTTTTATGCGTTTTATCTTTTCATGTATTTTTCTTTTACTATCGCAGTCATTGAAAACAAGCCATCAAACCAGATGATATACGGGACCATTAAAGTTTCTTGTATATATTACCTTTAGCTATAATGACACTAATGTCCAACACATGTAGCTTTTACAGTTCAGTAAATTACACTGGAATATATTTGATAAAATTCAGTATATAACTGTAGACAGCACATATATGTGTGTGTGTGTGTGTGTGTGTGTGTGTGTGTGTGTGTGTGTAAATACTGTTGCGAGGGTGTATTTTAAATTTGTGTTTTCTGAATATGGGGCGTTTTCTTGTATATGTCAATTGGAGCACTGTTACATAACTTCCCGTGGTGATTAATGATAACAGATCAAATATAGACAACCTTATATGCCAGGGGTCTCAAACTCATTCCACAAAGGTCCGTGTGGCTGCAGGTTTTCGTTCCAACCAAGCAGCAGCCCACCAGACGTGACTCAGTTAATCAACTGATCTCAGTCTTCAGATAGCTGACTGGTCAAACGGTGTGCAGCCACTTGGCCCTTTGAGGAATGAGTTCATGCAGTCTGACATGTGAAGCATTACCACTAAACACCACTAGAGGTCAGGAAGAATACATTAATGCCAGTTCACCTGAAGCCAAAAAGTGCATTGAGTCCATTTAAAGGAGCAACATCTAGTATAAATACATATGAGGAGCACTGAAGTAAAGACTAAAACAGCACAGAGAGCTACAGTGGTAAGACTGATTTGATTTAAGCTGATACCACACACTGTAGTTATATCTGGGTTTATACCGTCTATGTGGAGCATGACATAGCTTAAATGAGTGTGTGTCTCTTGTGGGTGTTATTTCTGGGTCAGTCTCAGAGGACATCAGTGTTGTTGGAGCTCACCTCGCTGGAAGGCGCAGCACAGGTCCTGTCTGCAGTCTCTCTGACCCTGACAGATCGTCCCCTCCGTCCCTGCGGTGGCGTTCACCGTGCACTGGCCCCATACACACAACTGATCCGAGCAGCACTCCTCGTCCTTAGTGCAGGGCTGATTGGTAAAGCACATCATCCATACTTCCATCAACCATTTATTGATTTTGCTCTCCTATATAGATTTTGATTATGTTTCTATGTGGTGATACAAGTTTATATGTTGTTTAGATCAGCAGCCTGCACACTTTTATTTATTCATTTTACAGCAGTGGATCAGATAAGGTGCTAAATCAGCTCTTGGGTTTCTTTAAGAATACGTTGAAACTGCTTTACAGCACACAGCAGGGAGAGGTCACTGGTCCTGCAGGTGGACAGAGATCACATTTCATCACTAGATTTCACTGGCAGACTCTGTGGAAAACTCTGGTTTATCCCTCTGAGTAAACCTCTACCTAGAAGCAGAGATCCCCTTTAATGACGGATGCCAGAGTTTTATGTGACGGCTGTTCATCAGCACGTACGGTGTGATTTGCCTTTTCGAGTATATACATTTATGGATGCCTATATTGTAGGACAGATAATGATAAGGATAATATCTCAAACAGACAATGTGTGTGTATATATATTATATCTTTGTGTGGGCTTTCATTTGCCAGAGATACCAGCTGTTCAGCATAAAAACAAATAACTCAGTCGTTCTTGTGTTAACCTGTAAAAAGAGAGGAGGGCTTTTATGTGGTGAAACTCGTCCACAGCAGCCATGATCTCCTGCAGAGTGAAAGAAAAACCTATCCAGTTAAAGTATGACATCAAGACTCAATGCATCTTTGTTTTTACTCAAGTGTGTGGCTGCAACTTTCCAGACGTGGCCGTCACACTGGAAAAAGTCCTAACTGGCTACTGACGGAGCCGTCAGGGAATCATCACTGAGCATGAATGTTGTGGTTGGAGTCCAAGGATCGTTCTCTGCTCGTGAAGTTTACGATTGTGAACCACTGACCACACTGTGAACCAGGGGAGTTCATCACTGTTGTGACTGCAGCGAGTTCCAGCTGCATGCACATTTACAGACAGCTTTTTTTTTGTTTTAGCATTAGTCCAGAATAATTTTGATTTTTGCACATATTACTTGTTTTGCATCATTTCACTGTGAAGACGTTTTGTCTCCCTGCAGCCTATATGATGCACATGTGCAGAAATGACAGTAAACCTGAACCTGTGTCTGAAAACACTGAGCTGAATGATGTCAGAACAACATTTTTCAGTGGTTGCGTCACTATGAGCAACAGGTTTCACATTTAAAAACAGTCATGTGATCCGAAGTAAAAATACTGATAGGTGCAGCGTTAATTCAACAAATAACAACAAAAGCAGACAACACCAGCTGCAGCTGGGGCCTCACCATGTCGGTCGGTATGCAGGGGAGGCACTTTGAGTTCTCGATCTCATAGAGACAGTACTTGAGGTCACCGCAGTCCTCGTCCACCATGCATTCCTTAGAGGACAGATCAGTGAACACAGCTCAGTGTTACAACACACAGTGAATCATAATAACTTTAGACTTTTTAATGTAAATGCATCTTTGGGACACACAACAACATCATGACACACTCATCCAAATTCAATCACAGTTCACATTTTCCTGTGTCACGGGAGCAGTTGTCCTCCACCGCACCTCCATCTAATGAGTTCCTAGAGCCTGATGGTTTCTAAACCTGCGTTATTGCCAGCCACAGCCCGTCTCCATGGAAACTGTCTGATGTACGACATCTGAACTACACAGAAAAACTAAAATCTCAAGAGCCTCCTCGCCTGTATTTGCTCTCGCTCTCTCCCCTTGATTTATTTTCTACTTTGCAGATGAAGCGTTTCTTATCTTCTTAAACAACAAAGACGGGGAAAGTGAAGCGAGACATTTTATTTCAAAGGGGGAAATAAATGGGTTTTTAGCTCCTCCATGAGGCGACCTGTCCTCATGTGACCCCTGCTATAGTAAACTCCTTGAGTCTCCACCCAAATATTTAGATCTCTTTGTTTTCTGCTGCCAAACTCCTCTAAAGTTGAATAAATACTTCATACATAACAGAATAAAGATGATAATAATATCAAGTTTGTTTAACCTTCATTTGATCAGGATGTCCCTTAGGATTAGATCTCTTTTGTGAGATCAGGCTGAACTTGTGCAATGACAAAAACATTCATTTATTTGCAGGAGCACCAAACGCACAATGCAATAAAAAAGAACTGAAAGGTTTCAGATGTTTCCTGCAGCATAAATCTGACTCGTCTCGCTTTCTCAAATTTTGAACAATCCGATGTTTGAGACTTGGTTCCACTGTTTTCCGGTGGCCAGAGGAAACAGTGTCTGCCAAAAACTACACTGGCTTGCTGTGAACTCACCATTTAAGTGTTTTTTTTTCTTCTTGTGTTCTGCTGCATCTGGGAAAGCGAGACTGAAACGGAGCCAAGTCTCTGAAAGAGCACGTACTGGTCTGTGTCAGAGTCAGGACCAAAGGCCTGACAGCACGGTCTGTTTGTCATTACGCAGGACGACACGTAATGACAGACACACAGAGAGGCATGGACGCTGCGTCTCTACTACCAAGTCCATCAGTAGCTTAAAGAGCAGAATAAAGAGAGAGAGACCACACCCATGGACACAAAGACACATATATACACAGAACATGTGTCCACCTGAGCTCCTCAGCTTCATGCAGCCTCCTCCTGCCTGCTGATAATATGTTCATCCCTGCAGTATTACAGCTGTGCTGCTTTTGTTTAGCATTTGTCACGATGATGATGAGACAATGTCAAGGTGACAGAAACACACTGGAAACTACAAGCATGGCCCACGGCAGACAAACTACCCACAACCCTGTAATTATTTTAATAAGCACCAGATGACGTGCAGCTGCTACACCTCTCTATAAAAAATGTTTCCCCTCAAATTACTTTGCAGAAAAAGGGACAAAGACAGTATGTGAGTAACAGACGTCAGGCTCAGTCAATCTGCATTTGGTTGATATTGTAGAGTTTTCTTTATCTAATTATCTATTTATCCTGGATTTACTTCAACATTTTTATGTTTATCTAGTCTTAATGTTGTTGATCTTGTTGAATCCAGATGTGGACAGCTGACAACAACTGTACATAAGTGAATCCAGCTCATCAGACCTGAGGTGAACAGAGCTCAGTGTTATAAAACTTCACTAAAACCTGCCCTGTAAACTGTAACGGGGTTAGTCGAGCACTTCATCTGCTGTTTTTCGTTGTGTCTCTGTGTTTTTGTTTCCTAACACTTTTATGTAACCTCAGTCTTGTTACTTCTTCTGTCTTGGACCTTTTCATTTAGTCTCATTGAGGTCTCAAGTGTATTCCTGAGTTTAAAAACAAATGAGATGAGAGTGAAAAAAAAAAAAACATGGATGTGATTCCACTGGATATAACATGTCCAAAACACTCTGGAGCTCAAGTACACAGATTAGTTGACCCGCTGAGAGCAGGTGGGAGGTGAACCTGCAGGACACCACTGGATCTGGGTCACCACACCCTCCTCTCCGCCCCCTCTCTCTCTCCCTGGGGCTCATGGTGAGTCAAACTGGCACAGTGAGGAGGGAATAACCTCAGTGAGCTGTTCCCTGCATTTGTCAATATCAGTCAGTGACATGGACCTTCAAGGTCTAAATCAGGAAGTAGTGGAGTAGTGGAGTAGCGCCATCATGTGTCTGTCCTGTAAAAACCTCCTCTCTTTTCTGTCGAGTATTGATTACGTACATGATTACGATAAACACGTGATGTTGTTGTTTACCTAAAACATTTTTAAAACTCACATGGTTTTACTTTAAGCTTTGAATCAGTAAAATAAAACTGACGTTTGTACGAACCCTAAAACTTTTAGACATTTACATCTGATTAAAGTAACACTATGGAACTATTTTACCTTGAAGTGATAGTTTCAACGTCACTTTGATGTTTCATTGACTTGTAACAGAGAGAATGGCCCCTGGCCATTGACATAGCGCCCCCTGCTGGCCTGTTGTGTTGCACTATGTAACTTTGGTCGCCTTGTCGCATCACCTACGGTCTATCATGTGTCACACCAACGTCAACACCTCGACCCTAGCTAGCTCACAATTCTCAAGCTGTGGTCCTGGATCCTTCGGAGCTAGCATGCTAGGTGGCTAATAATTAACAGCGCGCAAAGAATCTTGGGATACGGGAGGCCATGAAGGATAGGTGCGGCGTGTCCTCCTAGATCAGGGGAGAGAAGGCCAGGTTTGTCAGAGCCTTCAAATTGGGACAGGCCTTGTCACGGTGACGTAATCGGCCTAAGGATGCAACGCCTGAGACACAGCTTCAGTATGTTCATCATGGCGGAAGTGTTGAAGAGAC
Organism: Caranx ignobilis; assembly: GCA_021432705.1. Classification (NCBI taxonomy): domain Eukaryota; kingdom Metazoa; phylum Chordata; class Actinopteri; order Carangiformes; family Carangidae; genus Caranx; species Caranx ignobilis. The sequence continues at coordinate 51,128,733 of MU269990.1, forward strand.
TAAAGCAGACATTGCTGGTGGAAGAGGAAAAGACAGAGGAACCGAGCAAGAGACCGGACAGGGGTAAATACTGCACCGGCTATCACTTGTTGTTGGGAGCTCAGACGGACCCGCCATCTTGTTGCTGGACTAGTAGGGCTGACGTAATGTCTTTGCTGGTTACGTATAAGCTTCAGTTTGTCAACAGTGGGGCTTGGTATTACACTACAATTGGAACTGAAGGGGGAGCCAGAGAGCAAGTGGGACTTTAAACATCACTAAACCATCCAGCTCTAAGTCTCTTCTCTGAACGTCAGTCAGTCACCTTCACTGTGACTCTGTGTCGATGCTAAACATCTGTACAGTTAGACCAGGCATGGGCAAACTGTTCCACAGAGGGCCGGTGTGGCTGCAGGTTTTCGTTCCAACCAAGCAGCAGCACACCAGACTTGAGTCATTCAATCAACTGATCTCAGTCTTCAGACAGTTGATTAGTCAAACTGTGTGCTCTTGGTTGGCTGGAACAAAAACCTGCAGCCACACGGCCCTTTGAGGAATAGTTTGCCCATGCCTGAGTTAGACACTAGGACAGACCCTACCCTGTCTGAAGCCTGAGAGCTTTGCTGCCTTCTTTCTTTCTTTCCTTCTTTCCTTCCCTGGCATTTTTTTTTCCAGCAGGAAGCTCCATTAACATAACCACTTTCTGTCTGGCTGCCAGGAAAGCGAAAGATCAGAACCACGGTTGTAAAGGAAAATGGCAACACAGGCAGCAGCACTGACCTCAATCCAAAGCTCAAACTATGAAAAGTATATGGTAGCTCTGCTCTCTGGATGATCTCACTGTGTCGAGACCCAGATTCGTCGTCGACGTCGCTCCACCTCTCAGTCTCTTCTTTCTCACTGACACACTGTTTACAAAACCAGAGGGGAATGTTTATGTAGAAAAAGTGACTGACGACTTATTTAGAGTAGAAAAATACTAAATAACCGATGTTTTTTTTTTTTTTTTTTACTGAGTCAAAGACTTAATCTGTTTCCGAAAAGGCCGCCTCAGTCAGTACACACTGTGAGTCTGTACCAGTCTGTAACTGGTGCAGCTGGGTTCACACAGAGGTTTCTGCAAACGTCCTGTTATCAGATCTCAAATGACCAGGAAACTTTACCATCCCAGAATACAAGTGGGAAAAGACTCACGTGGTCGACGCTGTTCCACAGACCAGTGATCTCCATGTGGACGTGAGACAGATGAGTCTCTCCTGTTTGGTTATTGGTTTCCTACAAACAAGGGGGTGACATCACACAGTGTGGTCACGATCTGTTCTCAGTGCAGTGATCATCAAAAGGCCACTAATGCAGCACGGGTGTGGAGCAAAGACATCGCATCACATAAAAATAAAAAACAAACAATATGCCCACCCAGGTGCATGCTGGTCCCAAATCAGTCCACCTACATGTGTCCATAGCTTTACCCCCCCCCCCCCAAAAAAAAACCACAATATTGGATATCATACAAATAAACAACTGAACTCATGACTCACAAAGGAGAATATTAATAATCAATATCATCCAAAGGCAAAACAAAAGTATAAATAATAGAGGAATCAATAAAGAAACAAACAAATACAACCACATAAATAACCCGATCAACAAATGTCAACACGGTCAGTTTGTAAACACTGGTTTTCCTGTGACCTCAGACAGATGAGGGGGGTTCGTTCAGTACCTTGTCGGTCCGATCCAGGACCTGGACCTCTCTGTCTCCATTCTTAATGACCCTCTGTGTGTGGTTGTGGAGGCTCAGGAGCAGATCTGATGACGTTAAAGATGACTTGGCACTCTCTGTGGTTATCTGTCGAGTCAGACGTATAAGGACATAAACTACAGTATAGTGGACTGTGGACTCCATTCATGCAGTAAATCTCACATGAAATGCAACACATGACATCTCCAGTTCATTCACACAAACATCAGATTTCCATATGGGAGTCGGAGGATGAATCCTCCAGGCGCCTGTTAACTGTGGACAGCCTGTTGATATACTGTGTTTCATATTTAATCCCTCATCTCCTGGATGACATGTGGAGGAAACTTCTCAGTAGCTAAACAATGATCAAAACCAGACGTCAGCAGGATCATTAGACCTGCTCAAACCCTGCACCTCCAGGGGAAAACAACAGACCTCTGCAGCCCTGGTCAGTTCCTCACTGACTATGAGTTTGTTGTTTTTACTCACAGGGGAACATAAGGCTGAGTTAACACTGTATTGCTCTGTCTTTCTATTGACTTGACAGGACCAGGACTATTAATAGACCTCTTCAGACACAAAGCAGGCGTGGAAACTGTTGCACATACCTGAGACTGGGAGTTAATATTAAGCAGTCGAACTGAAATGTCTGTGATTTTATTCACTGTTATAATAACTGACCACAGGACGGTGAGTGGAGGTCCCTGTGGAGCTGACTGAACCACACAACACTGCCTTTGTATCAATGAAATAAAATGTGACGCAGACCTGATCCACTGCCTCCTCCAGTATGTGCTTGGTATCCTCCATCAGCTCCTCCACCTCACGGAACATGTCGTTCAGGCTGACCGGGACTCGCTCCAGGGCGTCCCGCAGGATCACCGCCCCGCTCCGCGCACTCCCGCCGGTCGCCCACAACAAGCACAAAGTCCAGGACACCGACAGCAGCATGAAACCGGACATCTTCTCTGATCTCTTCTTCCTCCTCCTGCGAGCTGCTGTCCGTCTGCCTCTCTCTCTCTCTCTCTGTCTATAGCGGCGTGTGACGCACTGAGGGCGCACAGCCGCGCGCGCACAGCTGGATCCGTTTTATTTGGAAAGTCTGAGGAGGGATCGCGCGGGGGCTGGAGCTATAAACTGAGACAAATCACGTTTAATGACGTGGAAAAGGTTCAGATTGCATTTCGTGAAGTGAATGTCAAAATCAAACAGCTGGTTATGTGAGGGACATAAAAGTGAAGTGCGCAGTGTGAAACGACGGAGGCCTACTGTATGTGGGAACAGATCAAAAACCATGGTGACAGACAGAGGTTTCCAGATGTGACCTGTTGGCTACGTGGAAATTCACCGCGAATGCATAATTGCAACCAGTTAGTGGAGCTGACAGGAAGAGACACGGGGTGAGTTCACGGGATTGTTGAAGCTGTTCCCACATCACTGAAACTGAAACCAAACCAGAGACACAGCAGATGGAAGAAAGTGATTACTGGATCAGTGTGACTTGTCCTGATGTCACCTATCCTTTCCAATCAGGCCTCCACAGCACAGAGGCCTTGCAACAGGGCAGGCAAACCAGGCAATATCCTATAGGACCCCAAGCTGGGAGCCCCCCCCCCCCTTGAAACCCCTTTGACATCTTCCTAATGGGTCCCCCTACCTGTCGGCCAAGTGTAACGATCAGGTGTAGCAGGTGGACTCACAAAGCAGAGGCACAGGGAGAAGGTTGTTACAGTCCGAGGTCAAAACCCGGAAATCAATTATACACAGGCAGAGGTATCAGAAACATCAGGCAAACTCGTAATCAATAACTGAACAGGGTCAAAATCACAGAACAAGAGATAACACTCACTGCAGACTCACTGAAAACAGGCACAGAAAGGAGGGAGAGCACAGCTTAAAAACACAAGGGGGAGACAATGAGACACAGGTGAAAGACATAAAGGTAATCACAAAAAACTTGAGAGGAGGGGGGGTGTCAAGGTGTCAGTCAAACACAAAGGTGTCACTAATCAGTCCTGGTTCAGGTCAACAGTCATCCACAGCTGTATTTACACCCACAGGTTTAAAAGAGAGAAAAGGTGAAAACCAAACAACCAGTGGTGCCATGACTCAGTCCACTCTGCTGGTGGTGGAGACGAAAGTGAAGATGAATGAACACCATGGACCTCTTTAAAAGACATCTTTATTTTGCAGTGTGCTTCTTGTCTTTGGTCTTCTTCTCCGGTTGTGTCTGCTCTGGTGGTGCTTTCTGTCCTTTCAGCAGGGCGGGCTTTTTACTGGTGCAGACCACTGGGGCATCTGAGTGGAAGGTAAACAAACATGATCTTTATTTTACTCTGTTGAGGTGCAGCAATGCTAACACTAACTCCAAGCACAATGTTTTGTAGATATTTGGTCAAACGCCACTACATCATCATGGATGTACAGTATTTTGGGGCTGTTTTTAAAGACTAATCGTGTCACACTGACTGTTTCTTTTCAGTTCAGCTGTTGCAGACTGTGCAGCTTCAGAGCTTCATCTACAGGACACAGCAACTGAGTTAAGTCAGTGTTCAACTGGGTGGCGGTGACACTAAGGTTTAAAATTTGGGAAGGGATCACCACAACCATGAGAATTCATTGTCTGGAGACCAATGAATATCTGCACTGACTTACCTGGTCTAGTTTTTCCAGCACTTGGTCCACATTTGGTCTCTTTCTTCAGAATCCATGGATGCTGCAAGGCCTTGTCTGGTGTTAAACGCTTTGTTGGCTCATATCTATATAATGACATACATGTGTGTAATGGAGAGATAGTCCAAATGTACAATCTGTGAATGTATTGGGCCTACTTAGCATTTATCAGTGCACTTACTCAAGGCAGCGCTCAATGAAATCCACAAAATTGACACTCTTAGATTTCAGGTGTTCAGTCAGAGTGGTTTTGTGACGTATTATTTCTTCAATTTCCAGTGGGACACCATGAATATCTGCATAACCATGACACCTTAATGCGTAAGTCTCACAATGACCTGTGTGGTTGAGGACATTATTACAGGAGTAAAGGAGAAGGTCAAAGTCTTCAGTCCCTTTTTGCTCACCAAAGAAATCTTTTCTTCTGGGTGCTTTCACCAGGAACCCTGGAGGAGGGACTCCCAGCACCTACAAGAATTCACCTCAGTATAAACAATAAAAGTCATCAGTTTGAATGTGATGAAGACAACATTGTTTAATGACTGTTATCACCTTCATTATGCTGCTGAACTGGTCTTTATTGTTCACTCCACGAAAGAGGCGTTTGCCAAGGTGGAGCTCGGCCAACACGCAGCCCAGGCTCCACATGTCGGTAGCTGGAGTGCACTTTTTTTCCAGGAGCATCTCTGGAGACATGTAGTACAGAGTGCGGATGTGGGGATGGTCTGTGAAGGGAGAACAAGGTGAGTGTTTACATGCCAATATTTTGTTTGGTTAAACATTCAGCTCCACGAGAAACGTCGCTCACTTTACACCAACCTCTGTGTTTCATGAAGTAGCACCCACCAAAGTCACAGACTGCTGTTTTTTTCTCACCGTCCTTCTTGTATTGTAGTATGTTGTCCTGAAAAAAACGTTATTATTACTGACTCTTTTCCTTAGGTTCCTTCAAACTAAATCATGTTGTAGGCAGCTCCTGTGTAATTACTGTTATGTCTGTGCAATGACAAATGCGTGTAGCTGAGCCCAAGGCCACACAGCCTCAGTGCTTTACGAGGGAGCCAGGGGGCCGGTACTAGGCCCAAGTGCGTGGCCCAGGCCAAGGCCACACATTCTCAGTGCTCTCCAAGGGAGGCTGTGCGGCTTCTTCTTCTTCTTCTTCAAGCCCTCAGTTCCACCATTTTATTATCTCATAGAAACTTGGAGTTAAACTTTGGATCACTTGGGCCCAAAGAGTAGCAGGTTGACCTGTTCAAATATCATCCATCCCTATTGTCCGCTTTGTCAAGCAATACTGTTCGAATACTGCTGCAACATTTTCTCAAAGTCATAGTGTGTGTAATTGGAAAGTTTACACCTAGGGTGCCCCCCAGTGGTCAAAAAAGCACACATTTATGCTTTCCTCTTGGGGAAGAGATTAATGTGTTTGGTGGATGACTGGATCTGACTGAGACAACTAAAGCAACATGTAATCGCTTTAGGTGCAAAACACACGCGCTGGCCTCTCAAAAAGATCATGTTGTATTAAACAAAGGAACATGATCTTGAACCAGTTTAAATGTGGCTGATGTGGTCCAACACAGTCCCCACAGTATGCAACATTTTTCTGAAGCAAATGGCTCCTACCGGTTTAAGGTCACCATGGATCATCTTCTTCTTTCTGAGCAGTTGCAGACACTTCAAGACATCTGTGGCATATTTTCTTATCTCGTTCTCACTGAGTCCATGCCGGTTGTTGTGCTTTAAGACTTTATACAAGTCGTTCCTGAAAATCAGTTTGAGAGGGTAGCGTTAATCTCACTGTGTGATCCTGAATGCATCTATATAGTATCTGAAGTGTTTCGCCTCTCACAGATATAGACACTCACCCAAAGAGTTCAAAAGTGATGCAGAGGTGTTTACGGAAGAGGAAGCTCTCCTTCATGTGGGCAATGTTGGCTGTCTTGGTCTTGTCCAGCTTTTGTAGCACTTCTAAAATCTTCACTTCAGCCACTCCAACCTGGTGAACACTGAGAAACCACAGGACCACGCAGCAGTATATTAATTAACTCTGTGACTGCATGTTAAAACTGACCTCTTATACAGTCCCAATCCAATAATCCACCAAGTTTTGTGTGTGCTATATGCATAAGGCTGTACCTTTCTTTGGTTCGAATGACCTTGATGGCCACCAGCTCCATGGTCATGTGGTCCATGCACTTGAGGACTTGTCCAGAGTAGCCTGTCCCAATCACCTCCAATATTTCAAAGCGGTAGGCCAAGTGGTCGTTCATTATCTGTGAATTGAAGGATTATATCTTCATTAAAATAAGTATATACCATAAACCACTTCCCACTACTACTTCATAAGAGAAAAGGTGGGGACATGCTCTAATCCACATCTTTATATAATCAATGGATCCAGTTGATTGTTTCTGTCCTGTAAAGCACTCACTACTTTGTAGAATCCATGTGTAGTGTCATATCCAGAGTTGTAGGACCCGATATCCTCCGGTTTGCTGACCTTTGAGTAAAGAGTCTTGTCGGCTTTCTGTCCCACGTACCACACCTGTTTGTAGTCGTTGATTTCTTCCAGCTCATATTCTGTCAGATATGACTTTAAATCTCCCAGAGCAGCTGTATTCAGGGGAAAACAAACAATTCAGATACTTTTATCCCATGTTCTCACAAAGGGATCAGAAGACTGAGAAGCTATCTTAAAAGCTTGTACCTTCAGAGGACATGCCTGACATTTTGACAGGGGGTGATGTGCTGACTTCCTGCCTCTCCTTAGGACCAGAGCTTTCTGCGGGGAGAGCTGTGCCACTCTTTGCTTCCTCTTGTTGCTACAAACAGTATCAAATACACATACTGAAAAATTTCCTGCAAATCGAAATGATAAAAACCTATGTAATCGATCAGTCTTCTGACAGACCTCAACAGTGTCTTCATAGGACGTTTCCAGAGAGGACGTGCGAACTGGGGAGAGTGAAGTATGCTGATGGAGGCTGGGCCCTGGTTGTGTTTCCTGCAGGTCTGTGGAGATGACAGCTTTTGGGGTTTTCTGTGGACTGCTCTCGATCGATGTTCTCAAGGCTGTCTCTTGAGTAAACCTAAGCTTTTTAGCAACAGGCTTTGGCTTCAGTGTGGTCTTGTCACCTTTCTTGGTAAAATCATTCCATGAGCAAAGACAAAGGGAAGGTTTGTAAGATGCACACTGACAAGCACGACCATCAAAAGAGACTTACGTAAGAAAACCTTCACAGTAATAGTTTCCAGTTCAATGTTATGCTTTTCTTCCTGGACAAACAGCCGAGGCACATATACAAACCAACCTTGTTGTGTTTTAATATTTGTCTGTTTCCTCCTTTTGGTAAAAGCTTCGCAGGTGATTTTTCAGGTTCCATCTCCTTCTTTGAAGGCTGAAAGCTGCTGCTCTCCTCACCTGGTGGACCGAAGCACCTCTCATTGCCCGTCACAGAGCTGTGTTAACGTGAAGAGTCTTGAGAGGTGCTGCAGAGGTTCTGATGACAGAACAATGGAACAGGTCATAGATGGAGGTTCTATGAGCTAGGTTCCACTCAGAGGCTGGTCTGAGGTCAGTGAGTGGCCCAGTAGGACCCAGCCATGCCTCCATGTTAACCAAACAGTATTCAGTGTAGCCCTAACAGGTTTGTGGTGTGGTAAGGGCTTGGCATCCAAAGAAACACATACTGTATGATATGAATATCACTTTGGATAAGGACGCTGCGCTGCTTCAGGGTGTCATGGCACTTCTTCACCACATGAGGGCAAAGCAGCACAACAGATCACAGGGAAACAACCAGATCTGGAAAACTGGAAATGATCATTGGCGTTAAAAGGAGAAGTGCATTTGTGTATGCATATGTGTATAGGTGTGGGTATCTGGATGTTTCACATCCTGCACTGCACATTCTCAGCTAGCAGTGTATTTTGTGCAAAAGGTACATTTTATTAAATGCAACACATAAAACATGTTGCATTTAAGATCATCATAGTGTAATTTTTGAGCTGTTAGCCAAATACAGTGATTGAGTGTGTCTTCCCAGGAGAGCGAGATTGTTATGAATGTTTGCTATGAGGGCTGTTTTCTGCCATCTTGAAGAGCCTCTGACTTCAGGAGACAGCTGTCTCGTGGCAATAAAATGACAAGAAGTGGGTGTGGGAAGGGTGTGTGTGGTGTGTGTGTGGGGGGGCTGGGGGGCTTTAAAGCATATGCATAATGCAGCAGATTCTTTTTCCATGCCATCACACCCACAGATCAATAATTAGCCTCATTAAAACATATGGTTAATGTATATATTTTTGGAATAAAATAATAAGTCAATAACAGAGCAGATCAAGTCAGTCTTATTGGATGTCTCTGAGGTGCTCTGCATCAGCTGTGTCATTAAGCCACAGACAGACTAAGCAGTACCGGACATGGGTAGAGAGCCTTGGGGGGGGGACGACATCTCCCTTCACTGCAATGGTTCAGTTTTTTGACAGTTAACTTCCGGGAACTTTTGAGGGGCTCCATGCTCCGCCATTGCTGTGAAAAAACTGAACCCATAGACTGTTTTTAAAACCATTGCAGTGAACGGAGATGTCGCCACTCTCTGTCTCTCTCTCTCAAGGCACTCTAGACATGGGGTCAGTTAAATTTCAAAATAAAAGCAGGCCTGGGGAAACCCACACAAATAGGCCAAATGGACCAGTGAGACTCAGATGGAATCAAATCAAATATTTTGTTCGAGTTAGTATAGGCTAGCAAGTAATTAGCTAATTTATAGACAGTACCAAAAAGTCAGAGTATGACTTATAAGCTTCGGCAACAACGATCGTAGAAACAGATATAAAAATCTTATATTTTATCACAACTGGAACATGTTTGGATACTTAGCAAGAAATGGAGAGAAAGTTAGTGGGGAGATTAGCCTCCCTAGTTAGCTAAATTTGACTGTTGGAGCACAGTTTGCTTTTAAGCTAGCTGTCTGGAAGTATCTTTTTGAAGCTTTCAGATTGGGACATAGATGACGGACTTTATCATGGTTAATTGTGAAGTTTATCGGAAGTAAAACATGGGCTATAAACTTGGACTATAATTAAAACTTATAAGTATTTTTGTTTTACTTTAGGACTAAGCTAACTGTTTGTGAGACTTTTATTGTTGAAAAATAGTAACCGGAAGTTGAATCTTCGGCCGTTCGTCCGACTTGACGTTAAGTCTACTGAAACACCGGGGTCCGCAGACACACGGCGGCTATCATGTGAGGATCAGGTCGCTGAAAGAGAACCGCGGCGCTGACATTAATGTGTGAACCGACCCTGTGCGGGCAGTCTGGGACTTCCACTGCGGACGTATTGCGGATAAAAGTCCAGCGGGACCGGTGTCATTTCGTCGGCCGTTTGTTTTAATGGACCTTTCCTGTGTGCGCGTGAGTACACGACCGAACGCTGATCACGAACGTTATTTTGAAATGTTTCGTATCTGTGTGACTTTCAACGGTTTTCGTTTGTTTGTTTGTTTGTATTTAACGTTTGTTTTTATTTTATTTTATTCTATTTATTTATTTTGCTGTTGTTGGCCGTTGAATTGATCCTTGAACGTAACTTGTTTGACTGTAGAAGTGCAACAGGTGATATGAACCTCGTCAGAAAAATGTTCAACGGTCACATGTATTTACGAAAACACTGAAATCTGTGATGACAATGAGGCAAAAAACACATACAAACACACACTATTATCATTATTTTCCATATTTTCATCACTTTAATGAGTATTTATAGTTACAACATATGAAAGAGTTAACCATCCAACTCTAATCTACAGGTACAAAGGCAGGTAAATTAGATTCACATCTACTATATATACACATACCTTTGATAGCTAATGATTTTAACCCACTCTGCTAGTCTAACTAGTTGTCTGAGTCTACTATCTGAATATAAAGTGGCACCAAAAATGAGATGAACTTGTAGAAAAGCTTCCCAGAGCAGGTGAGCACCACACTGAGTGTGTTTCCCTCCTAACTGGATGATATAAGTGTGTGTGTGGTTCCTTCCTTGTGTGCAGCAGGTGTCTTCTTGGCCTGTGGGACCTGAAATCCAGTCAGGCAGAGAGGGCTCGTCTCATGTTGGTGCCCCCCAGTTGCTGTGGATTAATGTTTCAGTAGTAGTTAAAATTTGTAGTCAATTTGCACTTGTGTAATATAATGGATTAGTCTTCATTAGAGCTGGCCTGTGATTCAACCTTCAGAAGTGTTCACCCCTTTTTTTGTTTTTTTACATATTCTAGGTGGTAGGTCTGCAGTTATGATACTGTGTGCTGCTGCTGCTGGTCTTACGGTCGGAGAGCTAAGGTTTGTTGAGCTCAGTGAGTGTGTTTTTATGGCTCAGGTCACATGGATTATGGATCTGAGGTAAATAAGCGCAATTGTTGCAAGTAGCTTACAGTTACTGAATGTGAGTGTTGGTCCGAAGCAGCTTGGTCAGCAACAAGTGCTAATGGTCAGAGGTCCAGGACAAATCCTCGCTAAACGATGGTTTTAAACTGTGTTAATTACAGAAAAGACTCGTGTCACCTGGTTCCTGCTGCGCTCACACCACTGACTAAACCATACGCACTTACCCAGAGCATCAGAAACTGATAGAGACATGCAATTATGATTTCCATTGAAACCCTGGCCCCTATTTAACGTCCAGCAAAGCAGCTTACACTTTGTCAGTATGGATGTGAAGAGGCATGTGCATCATCTGAGGCTGCTGTATATATCCCTGCAGCCAATTTGCAGTAATTACTCTCTGTGTGTTCATCAACTTTGTCCCTTAGTCGGTGTTTGAGTTGACGTCACTGTTTGTCTCTCATCATCCTGCTCTTCATGTCTGGGGCCTTGATAGACTTCCTACTGCACGCAGCCTTACCCAGGAGATGTTAATCTGGAGTATTTCATGTTGACGTTCGCCTCTTATCTATCTGCCATGATGCCCGTGGGGCCAAGAAAACAAGGCTTTGCACAAGCTGTCACTTCCTGGAATGAGCGGATGACTTATAAGGGGGTGTCACTGCATCAGCGCAGAGGGAGAGGCAGCAGCAGGACAAAAATACACCAGGGGGCCGAGTGTCACTATCTGACTCGATGGGCTGCTGTCAGATGAGAAAGGCCAAGTTGAGCTCCGGCACGTCAGAGGATTTTCCAAATGTTGGGGTTGGGAATCAATCAATGCATTGTTGGATGATTGAAAAGGGAATGAAACTGAAGTCCAGTCTTTTTGATGGTGCTTTGAATCAAACCGGGACGAAAACAAACAATATATCCGGCGAACTCGTGCCACTGCACATGGCTTGGATTACAGCAGCCCTACGGTGAAGCTTCTTGGTGGGCAACATCCTGCTGAAGGATGACCGCAGCCAAACACAAAGAGGTCTCGCTCCAGAGAGCACGCGACCTGAGGCTGGGGCGACGGTTCACCTTTCAGCAGGACAATGACCCGAAGCACAGAGCCAAGACGGCTGCCGGCTGCGGTCGCTTCAAGACAAGTCTCTGGCTGTCCTTGAGTGGCCCCGGCTAAAACCCACTGAACATCTGTGCAGAGCCTTCCTACCCAACCTGACAGCTTGCTCTTGTGCTCTGTAGTAGACGCACATTAATCAATGCAGCTTAAAAGATGAGTTAAATACCTGCAACTTGTAGATGAGGGCTGCAGTTTGCATTTCTGCCTCTGAGCAGTCTGTGTTTGTCCAGTCATCCTCTTTGTTGGAAGAGCTGTTCAGAGTGGATTTTACTTCAAGGTGAAATCCCCAAAGTGTTCAGGTGTGCACATCTGAGTTGCAGTGTGAAATCGCTTGAAGACCGGTGTGGATAGGTGGGTTAGCATATTGGTCACTAGCAGTCTAATGCTTATTAGTCTGCAAAACCCTGCACTTCTCAAGTATATGGGACCACATGGGGCCAAATCCCACTCCATAAGTTGGGGTCTTAACTTTAATCTAAACCAACATAGGATCTACAGCACTGGGAGGCATTAGTTCACCCATCCATGAGGACTGGGTTATTGAGACGTAAACCTAGTGATGTGTGTTTAATTTCCATTACAGCATCAGTTAAATCAAGGATTTGCTCCAGAGCCGTCGTGATATTTGGCTCAAACAAGTGTCTGCTTGGCCTTAAACCGACTGTAACTGTGTCATCCAGTCGCTGTTTGAGGTAGACCTACGCACCGTCTGGGAGATAATGTCGCGCCCGCTAGCAGCCCCAGAACCTCCACAGTGTGCGGTGTTAATACTGTGAGGATTAAGGGTTTGATTTCAGAGCTCACATGTACCAATTAAAGCCCGTCTCAGTACAAACAAACATATGGCGCTGGAGCCAGACTACTACAGTCTGTGCTGGAACAGGTGCTGAGTAAGGCCTGACTCAGGTCTCGCTCAGAAGCCGATAGCTGCCCCTGAAAGTCCAAATCATTGCGTTGGACTGGTTTCTAACACTTGAACACAGATCGTTGCACTGAATTAGTTTAAAGTTTAGTTTAATGGAGACAACCCAGAAAATGATTAAGGCCAGTCGAACATTATGGTTTGATTTAACCGGGGGGATAAAGTCGTCACCACAGGTTTAAAAAAGAGTTGTGTATCGCTTCCTCTTGTGTTATGGTAACTGTCATGAGACGGGAGGGTGTTTGTGTTTCATGTTCACACAAAAACAGGTCTGTCTTTGTGTGAGTTTCTGCTACAGCCTCTGGACATGGTAAACACAAGGTGCAACACAGACTATCATATGTTCAGATGTGTGTGTGTGTGTGCTGCTGCTGTGCCAAATAATGTTTTAGTTGTTCCGATCTGTACCGTTGGACATGGCTTATCCACTTTCTTGCCAGGAGTTGACACAAAAGTCAATACTTTGCTTATCGTCTGCTAGTCAATATGATCAAATTAGGCCGTATGTGTGTTATCGATGACAGAACGACCCCGACGGAGGCCTGAAACGGGCTCGTCGTGACCTTCTTACCAGCCATTGTTGGCGCCTGTGTATGTGGAGTTACAGGTATCTGATTACATGCTGCACCACATACAGCGTTATATAATAACGGGTCACATTTTCAATAGGTGCTGATCTGAGAACAGCCAGCGATCCAGCCTAGATATCCTCTAGTTTCCTGCCAGGGACACGACTGGAGTCAGCTTTGCCATTTTAGGCTTTGTTTCTTGTTTCTTTTTTCCCTTTTACAGTCATATTGGTTTTATCGGCGTGTACCAGACACTTCGACACACCCCCGTACTTCAGTTCAACCTTTGTACCAAAGGTGAGACTTAACATATGTCCTTATTAGTAAAATCTACTACAAGAAACACAGTGGGCGTGATAAGGAGAGACATTATTATCTCGTTCCCTTTGAGTATCAGAGACAAAACCTCCTGCCAACCCAGATCATTCTTCATGTCATGGTACGTACGGCGGGGGCTTTAGATTAAGCGTGTTTGTATTCTGTAGATTGACGCTGGTCTTTTCTGCAGCAAATGTCAAAAGTCCAAGGCTTTTGTTCGCCGTGATAAAATTGAGACACAAGGTCGTGACCCAGCAGCTACGTAATGTAATCAAGTTTGACTTTCATGTCTGAATGGTGGACGTTTGATTCAGGGATGAAATTGACTCTGTGATGTGTTAAGTTTTTAAAGAGCTGCACATCATGTCATCTTGTGTTAGAGTGGCTGTTGCTGGAGTGTTTTCATGTGTCCTGTTTGTCCCAAAACAAGTCTGTCTTTGTGAGGTTTGTTATTGCCTCTGGCCAAGGTAGAAAAAAAAACATCATATCATTAACCTGTAAAAACTTGACATGTTTTTCAGTTTCAGTGGGAAACCCTGGTTTACCATAACAAACAAAATACAACATGCTAAAGTAAGCCTGCTAATGATTATCTGTGCTTTGGTACCACACGTTGTTCAAGTGCACTGTTTGCATTTTGTCTGCCAGTTAGCGTGTTGTGATGTTTGCGTGTGCCAGACTGAAACTGAGATCAAGTGTTTGACAGTACCAGATTTCTTTGTCTATTTCCATATCTCTCTCTCTCTCTCTCTCCATGCATTTGAATGTCGGCCGTCCGAAGGGTTCAACTACTTTACATTGAGTAGCCAAACCGTGGATGCAAATCCTCTCTCCCCTTTCCCTCCCTCCTTCCTCTTCCTCTTCCTGTCCAGCCACACTCAGGCGGCCTGGTTGAGCCGAGGTGCTGGACTCGTGCGCTCCTGCTGTCCGTTATCCTTTACCCTGCTGCTCGCCGGAGTCCAGGTCTGGACTCAGTGAAACTGGAAATAGGATCCGATGCTTTTACCCCAAGGGAAGTTTTGTCATAAAGCTCAGCTGCTGTTCTTTATATTCAGTATTGTTTTCATTGTGGATATCTGAACACACGGGGCTTTGATTCTTCAGCTTTTTTCTTATTATTATTTTTTTTCTAGTTCATCTATGTTTTGAATTATGTCGCCTGATTCCAGTTTCCTGAACCGGTCGGCCTGGAAACAGTTTTTTCTTTAATAAATGGGTCACTTTGTACATATTTACACACATTAAAATCTAATTTTCCAATATTTGAGCAAAAAAAAAAAAGGTCTGGTTCCTGTAGACGCATTCAGAGTCTGAGTCTGTGACCAGAGTCATAAAGTGCAGCTGTCCTCCTCAGCGCTCATAGGAGCTCTTACATGTTCAGTCTTGTACAGATGACAAACTGTACATAGTAGAGACCACAGCGAGGCTCAGTCAGGGTTACTGTTAAATTTACTGTTCACTGTCTTGTCTTTCTTCACAGCTGGACGTCATGAGAGATAAACGGACTTTCCTTTCGCTGTCACGCCTGTGGATTTGTTTCAAAGACACAAGGGGCCTAAAAATGTGACCTCTCTGAGCCGTCAGCTTGGCCGCTGGTGACATGATGCTGATCCTCTGATTGACGGTAATGGTCCGTCGCAGGAAATGTCGTTACATTTCCTGCAGCAACACATGCAGGGAAGTAAGAGAGAGAGACTGCAGCAGACCTGCTCAGGGTCTGTTCCAGGTTTCACGTGGCCAAAGGTCACATACCTTACACACCTGCACTCAGGTGTCGTCACTCAGCTGATCAGATCGTGTTAGTCATGATGGCTTCCTGTCACGAGACATATTTCAGTGTTAAACATACTTACCTCACGTTGCCTTTTTGCTGGTGGGACTTTCCAGTGCAACATCATAACAATAAATGATAACAACTCTTTATCTTTTCAAAACAAAGAAAACAAAAACGAAATGTTTCCAAACTGGGTCGTCTCAAAGCTGCAGGAGTAGAAAATCTGAACTCAGTACGGAAGATGAATAATCACAAGAAGAAGATAAGGACAAGGATAAGGACAGTTAGCCCCGTGGCACTGGTTACCCACTCCCCTGTGCTGTGGTCTCCCACCAGGGAACAACAAATATGTAGTTGATGAGTGGTCTGCTCCCTCTCAGACCCCCTTATCTGTGGGTTAAGTATGGGTGTGTCGCCCCAGCCGTGGACCGGTCTGATGTGGCTTATAGATATTCATGCACACGTGAGCAGCCGGAAACTTTTCTCGGTATGTTTTAGATGAGAGTTTTTATCCGGGGGTTGGTGGGGCTAATAAGTGTTGAGAGTGTAGAGTCATATTTTTCAGTATTTTGGTGTCGCTCCTCTGGTGTGAGATGCAGCCGACCTTTCTGTGGTGTGTTTCCTGAGACAGAGACAGAGAGGGAGGGAGGGAGGGAGGGAGGGAGGCGGCAGGTCCAACGCTTCTTACATTCCAGCTGTTCATATTTCCTGTTTTCAGAACAAACCCTTACTGCTGGAGCTAATTGGCATCACATTCAGCAACAACAGCAGCAGCAGCAGCAGCAGCAGCAGCAGCAACAGCAGCAGCATTAGCAGCAGCAGCAGCAGCATTAGCAGCATTAGCAGCAGCAGCAGCAGCAGCAACAACAGCGTTAGCAGCAGCAGAAGCAGCAGCATTAGCAGCAGCAGCAGCAGAAGCAGCAGCAGCAGCAACATTAGCAGCAGCAGCAGCAGCAGCAGCAGCATTAGCAGCAGCAGAAGCAGCAACAGCAGCAGCATTAGCAGCAGCAGCAGCAGCAACATTAGCAGCAGCAGCAGCAGCAGCATTAGCAGCAGCAGCAGCAGCAGCATTAGCAGCAGCAGCAGCATTAGCAGCAGCAGCAGCAGCAGCAACAACAACGTTAGCAGCAGCAGAAGCAGCAGCAGCAGCAGCAGCAGCAGCAGCATTAGCAGCAGCAGAAGCAGCAGCAGCAACAGCAGCAGCATTAGCAGCAGCAGCAGCATTAGCAGCAGCAGCAGCAGCAGCAGCAGCAACAACAACGTTAGCAGCAGCAGAAGCAGCAGCAGCAGCAGCATTAGCAGAAGCAGCAGCAGCAGAAGCAGCAGCATGTCTCCGGTCACATTTGAATTCCATAAATTTCATAAGCTAAGACGCTGCAGCAGCACCGCTCTCTGCTTCAGACACCTCCCTTGTCTGACTATGACTCTGTCCGTGGGGCCTCATTTCTCTATGGCCTGTCTCACCTCCTTCTGTCTCTCTCTCTCTTTTCTTGGCATCTCATCCGTCTGAACAGGAACTTGTTCACTCAGCTTTGATCCTTCCCTCAGACATCCACACACCCACACATTAGACCAGCTATCTCTGTGGGGACCCCCTCTTTTACACAATACGTTCTCTAGCCTCTTACTGTAGTATAACTTGAACCAGAATAACCAGTGTGGCTTCTTTAACTGGACCTTAATACAACCTCACTTCAGTTTTTAATACATTGTGCTGACCCAAGTCTCTGACCTGCCTGTTACATCTGTTGTTTGGTTTGTGTTCTGTCATCAGTTGAGTTTTCTGCAGCATGTAGGGTGCATGGTGTCCTGAACATAAAACGAAACTGGATTAGTTTATAGATTTATGCAGCATTTTTGACAGTGTTGCAGCTTTTGGACAAGAATTTGAGAAATGAAAGCCAGAAACCAGTCCTTGACTTGGATGCACTTTGGTGTGTTCCTCCTACTTCATCTTGTGACGCTGTAAGAGACTATGGTTCATTCAGAGGTCAGTCATTTCAGGTTGTTGTTGTTGTTGTTGCCATTATAGCGTAGATAACTGCAACCGAGTCAAAGGAGAGGGTAATCAACACGCTCCATTGTCCCGTCGACGCTGTCCTCTGCACATGAAAAGTGTTACATCCCACCTTTTCCAGGTTTACACAAAGAAAATGTTGACAAGCTGCATGTGCAGTAATATGAGGTGAATGAAGTGTCTCTTTGTCCGTAGGCAAGTGACACATTTTCTCCTGTGTACCACAGTTCCTTGTTCCTCAGGTGTCTGGTAACCTGATGCCGTGCTCTATAACATGACTTGTCCTGACTTCTGACTCCTGACTGATTCAAAGCTTATGAGTTCTTGGTGTCAGAAACTGTACCGTGTTTCTTTTTGTAAATACAGGATCCAGAGCTCTAATTCTAGGCTGCAGAGGTCTTCGGGTTCAGGGATGTTATCTGAGCTCCGTCACTCTGACCGCAGCTGATGTGGCTGGCTGCTAAGACTGTACTAGGTTTCCTTTAAAGATGACGTGCGGGCTTGGATATCCAACAGGAAACAGTCTAGTGTGATGTTCTTCAAATGTGTGCTCCTTCTGATACTTGTTATTTCTCACACTTTAGATAGAGATACTGAAGCTGGACCACAGCAGCAGCAGCAGCAGCAGCAGCAGCAGTTTCCCTTGAACTAAACCGTCAGCTGTGCCTCCGAGCTTCCAGTTCAAACACACATCTTCTTCTATAGCACACCAGAGACATGTATATTTAGCAGGCAGTCGTACTGATCTTTACATCTGACGTTAACACCTACTGGATCCTTTACATGCTTCTAAATATCCTTAAGTGCTGTTAGCATGCTCTTATTTTGGAAAGGTTCTTCTGTTACACGTTACGCCACCGTAACGGACACTTGAACCTCCCGACTTAATTAGCAAGTCATCCATTTACTGTTCAAGAATAGATGGATGTATGAATGTGTATGTGTTAAGAGGCTTGCACAGGCAGCATCTATGTTTAGAGCACCCTGAGGAACGTGTGGAGTCATGAATAGCAAGTTGTGAGTTATAAAATGGGATTTTCTGGGAGTGCCGACGTGAGTCAACACAGATCTGAACAGACACATGTAGATTTATCGGGAGTAAAGTAGCTGAAACTTTCCCGTTAAGGAAAAGGTACGTGTGCTGGAAACAAACAGGAAGTTAGTCATCGCAGTTTGTCCTTCTGATGTCACACGCTTGTCAACACAGCCAGCTGCAGAAGTGGAGATGACTCACACACACACTCACACACACACACAGAGCTGATGGGGACAATTAAGGTACTTTGAAAACAAGTAGCGGAGTTTCCATCAGATGCCCCCCCCCCCGGGACTCAGCTCCACGGTGGTTGACATTGTTCAAAATGTGCCACAAACTTTTCCGTTCGCAGGAACGAGAGCTAAAAGCAGCCGAAGTGTAAACAATGAAAGCAATTAAGATTTCAGTTAGAGATGAAACATCGGACGTGGCTGACGGTCGAACATATCGAACATGATACGCGGAGGCCGAAAGCTGTCATTAAAGTGTGAGACATGAACACACACGGGCAAATTTGTTAACGGATACCAAAACTACTACTCCCAGAATGCACCCTTCCAGATGTGGTTATATACAGCTTCCAGAGGTTTCCAGCTTTCCCACAGCCTTTTAGCTCACTGTATATTAACACACACTTTTACTGTGTATTTATATTTTCCGTGACCCAGCGAGTTCACAGCGTTTCATGTCTGGACACCAGGGCCAAGCACAAGTAGGGCAGTCGGTCTCTGAGGTGACATCAGGATGTTATTTCAAAACAAATTCCTCGAATTTCCTTTTTCCAAATCGTTGCGTCCTACAGCTTCAAGGGATAAATAATAATCTGGGATGGGCCGTCTTCAGAAAGCAGTTACACTCCAGGGGCCCGACGTATTAACTTCCTCAATATTTTATTTATGTCCTGTTTTCAGTCACTTGTCCAGAAAACAAGAGACCAAACACTAAAGTTTTCATCTGGTGTGTGTGTGAGTGTGTGTGAGAGAGAGAGTCTGTGTGTGTCTGTTGGGGCTAATGGTAAAGTAGAAGCTACTGTCTGCTGCCAGGTAGCGAGAGCTGAGACCCCCATTGGGCCACTCGAGGAGGGAAAGTGGTATGTGAGTATGGATTAGTGTGTGTGTGTGTGTGTGTGTGTGTGTGTGTGTGTGTGTGATGGGATATGTGACTGGCACAAATTAGAAATGTGACCAGGTGTTGTCCCAACGCTGCACTTTCTCTTGCCATGACGCACACTTGCCTGTACATAGAGCACATCCACTGGTTGACCGCTGATTTGGTTTCACTCCTGTTGGATGCTATGTGTGCGCGCGAGTGTGTGTTAGTGTGAGATGCATAGTGTGTGTGCAGGTGCGAACATGTCGATGTGTGTGTGCGTGTGTGTGTGTGTAACAGTATCCCTCTCCCAGCTCCTCCAGCTGATTCCATGACTGTAATAGTGAGAATAACGCTGAGAGGCTTCCAGCCATCAGGACCTGATACTCAGCCATGACAGAGATGTTATCCAGGAAACCCTACGTACGTATCAACTTCATATAACCAGAGACTCTGTTGCTGGGTAGACTTTGGGATCTTGGATTAAGTCATTGATCAAAGAAAGTAAGAATAATGTGAAAACTTGACACAGTATTATTGTGATTTTAATATTTATCAATATCAACTGCAAATGATTTAGGCAAACTTTAACCTCTCTTTTATATAATAAGATAAAGTTCCCACGTCACTTAAAGCAGACTGGGAACAAGAGGACAGATTTTGGTCAAACTGACTCTAACTTGTCTTGAAGTGCAGTTTTCATAGAAACATTGACAGTAGCTGAGGCTGAAAAAGCTGCGAACGGTGAAAGCAATAAGAGTTGGAGTTAGTTTCCCAGCTGAGGTGTGTATACAGCAGGTATCAGTCCATATGTGAGCAGCTGAAACCAGTTGAAACCACATTTATTGTATGTTAAGTGTGATCTGAATTTGCCAATTGATCAGTTTTGCAGTGGCTGAACACAGTTAAACCGAGCTGCAGGACCGAACTCTAAGAGTGTGGATTTGAACACGTGAGTAAAGCCTCAGTAAAGTTGAAGTATCTCCTCATTCTCTGCTGTTATCATAGGTATGAATACCTTCAGAGATACTTCAAACCACTGTCACTCTGTCGCCGTCTCTCCGACGTCATCTAGAAGGAAACTCTGCTGCTTTTCCACTTGACAGCAAACCGTTCCTGAAAGAGACAAGTTCAACCAACCGGTGTCAGTTCCAGCAGCGGTCGTCACCATCCTCCATTTTCTTACAGAGCGTTTAACACCTCGGATCAAACGTTTCCAGCTATGGTGTTAATACGTGCAAATGCTCAACTGTCAAGTAAATAGACACTGATACTTAGCGTTATTTAAGGCCAGCAGGTTTTGGAGAGGGGACAAAAAGCAAACAGCCTGACAATTTGTTGTTTTTTTAAAAAAAAACGAGTGGTTCATACAGAAAGTGGGCCTTTAAAAAGTCTTCTATCCTTCAAGACCATCATCAGATACAGGTTATGCAACTCGTCAAGTGAGATAAGATCAAAGAATGAAACGAGGAAGCAGGAATTTTCATGAGGGAACGGGAAGGTGATGTCCTCCTGATAGAGGGTCGGCTTCCTCCTGTGTTATAAGCTCTGAGTCTGGATCAGTTTGTTCAGTTGAGGTCGGGGACTCGGAGGAGACAAAGGCTCTCATACTCTGTAAATCTGCACTACCTCGGGGTCGTATCTTCTCCATCTTGTGCCTCGACAGCTTGTGCGTGATTGTGGGCTGCAGGAAAACACCAAGACCAAACACACAGTCGCAGTGTTTCAGAGCTTCTCCCATGACTGCTCAGCTGAACCCGTCCAAGAGCACGCTCACTCATAATCCCATCAGGCATTCAGTGGAGCCGGAGTGAGGAGGAGGAGGAGGAGGAGGAGGAGGAGGAAAATATCTTTGTTGTGAAAGAAGGAAAAAAAAAAAAGAAGTGTGTGCAGCTTAATTGATGACTGTTTGAACTCGTCAGGGTTGCTGTTGTCTTTGTTGTATAGTTGTTGTTGTTGTTGGCCGGCTGGTGTCGGTCTGTGAAGGGACGTGCGGTCAACGCAGTGCGCCTCATGCGGAGTGCAGGACCTGACTCTTCGGGCTATATGAGGCAACACGTCGACCTCTGCAGTTTATTTTCAGTGCGAGCTGCACACATTCCTTACGTTGGGAATGTGACCTCCCCTTTATACCATCTCTGAATTTGTCCACCACATGGTGACCTCGTGTTTTTCGCAATAAGATAATGCAAATAAGTAAAAACAGTTTGTTTAATGATAAGCTCTAAGTATGAAATATTCAACAACTAACTTCACTGGCTAAAAATGTGACTGACAAACTGTATATTGACTCACAAAGGTAACAAACTGGTGCCTAATCAAACCTCCAGCAGACAAACTCCTGACTCTTGATGCTAACGGCTAGCTTTGATTAGCTGTTAGCTCTATATCATGCCTTTTTTATGCCTCCTGCTGCGTCGAGAGATAAGGTCGATGTGACTATAGAAACTGAATCCAAACTAAAACAATCAGACAGATGCTAAAACCCTTGTTGAACTGCGCAGATCTGCAGTTTGGGGGATAAGTCTCTGGGGTTAACCCCTCACTCTCTTTACAGCGTCATCTGATCCTTTACTATAAATAGTATGAGTGGCTTCTGAAAACCAGCATCAGTGTCTGATTAGTTTATTCATGAAGCAGTCTAACGTGTCTCAACCCATTTTACATGACAGGACTGAGTTTTGTCACGTCTAACCAACATGTCTTGATAATATGAAGTGTGGACCAGAGTCAACAACAACAAAAAAAGACTTATTTTTTATTCTGTCCTTCTAAAAATCATCTTTCTTTGTTTCAGAAGCAGCCCAGCATGGTGACACACACATCGTAGAAGTCTAGCGTGGAAGGAGCGATCGGGAGAGGAGAAGAAGAAGAAGAAGAAGAGTGTAAGTGTTAGAGGGTGACGGGAGACACCGGTGACCATCGGAGCAGATGGGTGAGACGGAGGATGAACGCACAGCGCAGGCCAGCAAGCTCTTTGAGAACTTTGTCCACGCATCCACCTGTAAGGGGACGCTGCAGGCCTTCAGCATCCTCTGCAGGCAGCTGGAACTGGACCCTCTGGACTACAGCAGCTTCTACAGCTCGCTGAAGGCTGCCATAAGCACATGGAAGGTCAAGGCTCTGTGGACCAAACTGGACAAACGGGCACAGCACAAGGTCTACAGCCAGAATAAGGCCTGCCAGGGCACCAGGGTAAGAGAGAGGGGGACACACCGGTGACTGTAGGGTAAAATAGGAGGTTTATGGTTTTCAGCTCTCTCTCCCTTTCAATGACCGTTCAAGAACAACCATTAACAGCACGAATTTGATACAACTCGCTATCGGCTGCAGCAAAGTGATCAGTAAACATTTAATTACCAACATTTATCCTCCATGTGTTGTCCTGTTGAGGGGAACGTACAATATGTGCCTTTTTTTTTCTTTTTCAAAAGGCATCTTTATTGGTCCAAATTCCCAATTAGGACCTTCGCCCGTGTGGATTTGTTTGGAAAATAGATTACATAAGTGGATTACCTCTGCGATTATATACAAATAATTAATTAGACCTAAGTAATTCCAACAGTGAGAGGCCAAATTAACTGGATTTATTGCACATAGCTTGAAACAACTCAGTGAGTATAATTTATGGTTTAAGGAGTTAACCCTGTTTATAGGCGACAGCACACTGTGGAGTACGTGTGTTACAGTGAAGAGATAACAGACACTCGTGCATCATATTTCATGTATTTTGTAATGTGCTGTTGATCTCTGCCCATGTCTAAGTAATATAAGCAGCACACTGAGCACAGCACTGCAGGAATGTCTCCGTATCTGAAGGAAAAGATAAGATGTCCGGAGGGGAAAGAGGCCAGAGACTCGTAGAGGGAAGATTAACACAGATGGGCTGGGCCGAGGTTTGGCCAAAAATAACAGCTAAACTATTATCCCAGACATTTTTTTTTTTTTTTTTTCCTGCAGAAACGTCTATTTGAAGAAAAGCGCTGTTACTGGGTGGGAGCTCTGTTCTGTGGTTTTTCTGTATCTAGGGCAGATGAGTCGGCAATTTGGGAATTTGTTTAACTTTGTTTACAGCGTATTCTGTTCGGTTAAATAGAAGACGGCACAAATCGTAGTCCCAAAGTGATTAACCCTCGAAAACTGTTAAACTGACCTTTCCCAGATGGCTTTGCGTGCTAATTGTTTTGCCAGTGGATTTTCCCCTGTAACCGTAAAATGGCAAACTGCACGTTGACCTGGAAATGAGACGTTGGCTGTAGTCATGAGACTTTTCCGACACCTTTCATACTTTTCTCCCCGTTCTCTCCTCATATTGATGATTTGTTTTTCCTCCTCAGTCCAGAAGCAGATCAATCAGCTGCCACGCTTCTGTAGTCCACCTACAGAACCTCTGACCCAGTTCTCTATACGCTACAGGAGTGATACTAAACCCAGGGCGCATGATCTGCAGCGTGTGATGCAGGTGCACAGTTCTGTTTGACGTCCTCTTCTTCCTCCTCATCCAGTGTCTGATCATCGGCGGGGGTCCGTGTGGGCTGCGTACAGCCATCGAGCTGGCCCTGCTGGGCTGCAAGGTGGTCGTGATCGAGAAGAGAGACACCTTCTCCAGGAACAACGTGCTCCACCTCTGGCCCTTCACCATTCACGACCTCAGGGGCCTCGGGGCCAAGAAGTTCTACGGCAAGTTCTGCGCCGGCTCCATCGACCACATCAGTGAGTGTGTGTCTGTGTTTTCAGCATTGTTCTGGGAAATTCACAATTCCCAGAAACCACAGTGGTGTTTTTTTTAATGAGAGAAGAGACTGGGGACTGAAGCTGAACTTTTAACTCTTCTTCCATCTTCCACATGTGTGACAGTTTTTTTTTTTTCCCGGCAGCCTAGTTTGCTGTAGTTTGTTCTTCAGTCTGCGTCTCCCTGTTGGGGTGTTTCCATTGGCACGTCTTCGTCTCCAGCTTTAGTAACGGTGTCATGTATTAATACCTCCTGTCAAAGATGAGCTCTGCTGCTTGTCATCATTCGTCTAGGTGCAAACATGTCTTCCTCTCACAGCGGCTGGACAGAGGGCACCTGAATATACCAGCTCCTGTATATAAGTTATATTAACTGTGTGAACTTGGCCACACACCAGAAATTAAAACCAAAGTATAATGGAGCATCATGGGAGTGTCGGGTCGAGGATGTGCAGGGGTACATGGATCGTACACACTGGATCTGTATAGGTGACAGTATTGACCATAATCAATCAAATCAATTCCAGAAATGTAAGTTAATTCTTCATTACAACAAACCCAGTCAAATCAATACAATCAATGAGCTGTAACACATATTATATGTGGGAGAGTATCAGATTAAAAGTTGTGTCCAGAGGTGGGAAACAACGCCAATGTTAAATTTTGTCTTTGACGTTAGCATGCTAACCAGCTAACCCTGTCACGTATCTTTCCATTATGGACTCACCAGCTCCGAGAAGGAAACCACATTTAGTGGCAGAAAAAAAAAACCTGCAAAAAAAGCCCTTCAAACATTATTAATCATTAATATGGAAGAATTAACATTGAGGAAGGGTTGCACCTAACTTATAACCAAAGTGGGCTGCAGGATGTGATGTCCAAATTGAGTGTTTGCCATCAGGATTTAAATTGTTTCCAGTTTGAACATGGCGACATCAAAGAGAAAGGACAGCTGCCACTCTCACTCACAGCTTAGTCCTGCTGCCATTTGAGTTGATGATGGCTACGTTTTTTTTTTTTTTCAACTCGTCAACTCCTCAGCAAACACGGAAACTATTTTTTTTTAAGAAAGGTGTCAGTAATATAAAGTGCTTTATTGTTGCAGGGATTTGCAGCTCTGCTTCGTCCTCTTTTGGATATCAAGTATGTGCACGTGTTTTTGTGTGTTTGCTGCAGGTATCCGTCAGCTCCAGCTGATGCTGCTGAAAGTGTGTCTGATTCTGGGAGTGGAGATTCACGTCAACGTGGAGTTTGTCAAACTTGTGGAGCCTCCAGCGGAGCAGACTGATGACAGTGAGTCATAGTGTGTGTGGTATCTGTGCATATCTGTATGTTACAGGGTCATGAGTGGCACTGACATGCAGACACTGTCCTCCTGCATATTTCAGCTATATATGGACACCTCCCTGCTCACAACATATGTTAAAGTGATCAGAAATGTTCATAGAGAGGGTGGGGGGGGGGGTCAGTGGAAGAATGTATAGCAATCTGTGTGGAAAAGAACCAGGTCTATTGATAGAGTCTGCTGATTGCTACTGTTTTGGTTTTTTTAAGGGTCCAGAAATGCGCACTCTAAATATGTTACGTGGGGACTTTCTCATTTCAACACAACACAACTGTCCCTCAGTCAGGAAATAATCACATAAATCTCATGTGGTCAGAAAAGAGGAAATGATTTCCTAAATCAAATCAGCACCTCCCAGCTCCCTGTCATCTGTCTTTCCTTCACATCTTCAGCTGCACTCTCTTTAAATGAGTTATGGTGATGGTTGGCTGGCTTTTGTCGCGTTCTTCCTCAGGCCCCGGGTGGCGAGCAGAGGTCCGGCCTTCCAGCCATCCGGTCTCAGACTTCGACTTTGACGTGGTGATCGGAGCCGACGGCCGCAAAAACACGTTAGATGGTGAGAACGAAAGAAAAAGTAACAGAAATCACCAACTGGACAGGTCCTGTGAGGTGACCTCTGGTGTTTTCTTATAGTTCAATCTGAGTCCTTTGAAAAGGTTTGTCAGTGACCCACATTTTTCAAACAGTTACCCTCCAGTCAAAGAACTGTTTGTTTTTAGTTTTTTTTTTTTGATGGAAATGAGGCTGGGTGTCGCAAAGCTGCTTTCAGTCACTGGGGTAAAGCATTTCCTGTTGACATAGTTTTAACTGGAGGCTTAATAGTTTGTATTGGGTCAGTGTGTGTGTGTGTAGAGTGTGTGTGTGTGTGCAGGTTTATGAAGTGTTGGAGAGCTTTTGTGTTATATTTGTGTCATGTTTGCTGACACATAAAGTAACTTATCCAGATCCAACTGTGTTTCCATGGCGACTTATTGTAAACTCCATATGAATCAGCTTGACTGTATTCGGTAAGTACGCGCGTTTTAAAAATAATCCCATTCAAAGCAACATTTTCTTGGCAGGTTTCTGTCGTAAAGAGTTTCGGGGGAAGTTGGCCATCGCCATCACGGCTAACTTCATCAACAGGAACACCACGGCAGAGGCCAAGGTGGAAGAAATCAGCGGCGTGGCGTTCATCTTTAACCAGAAGTTCTTTCTGGAGCTCAAGGAGGAAACAGGTGAGGAAAAAAAAACACATGGTATACAGACTTTTACGTTTTATTCATTTATCTTTTTTAAATTCACCTGTTGAGCGAATGTGCTTATGATTTCAGGAATCGACCTGGAGAACATAGTTTACTACAAAGACAACACCCACTACTTCGTCATGACGGCGAAGAAGCAGAGTCTGCTGGAGAAGGGGGTCATCTTGAATGTGAGTTTGCCTTTGCACAAACACACACATGCATATAAATACACTGTGCTCACTGAAGAAAACTTATATTTGGTGGTTAAGGGGTGAGGGTGGTGGAGGAGACACTCTTTACTTAACATCACTGGACTAACAGTGCACACACACACACACAGCTGTGTAAAGGTCACTCTGCTCTGTGGCTATAGACTCACTCTCCTTCATAAATGTCATTCTCCAAACTCCAAACGTCTCTCTCACATTCTGCCCACTTGACGCTGTTGCGGCTTCCTGCAGAGAAACGAAGATCATTCAGAAACTCCACTGACAAACTGATCGCTGACTTTACTGGCTGTAGCTGAAGGTGACCAGCTACAAGCTACAGCAGGTTAACAGTAAAACAGCACTCCACTGATTCAGCTTATACTGCTAGGGTTCAGAGAGAAGATAGTGTGTGTGTGTGTGTGTGTGTGTGTGTGTGTGAGTGTGTGTGGGTGTTAGTGAGCCAGCTCTGGCAGTGAGTGATTAGCCTCCATAGGGAATGATAATGAAATGTGGCTCTAATTAGATGCTTGTGCTCTATCGACTTTCTTCCATGACCCCCATAAGGTAACAAACAATTACAACACACTCACCCCACCTCACCCTGCGCACACACACACAGACACAACACACACATTATGAGTCAGAGGTTTCCTCTCTGTGAGGATCCCTGCCCTCTACAGAGATTAGACTATAAATTAGCTTATTATTATGGCATCAGGGGGTCGACTGGATCCCATGAGGAAGACAGCTGTTAACCCTGGCACTCAGAGTAAGCCAGGACAATTATCTGAAAATACACACACACACACACACACATGGAAAAACAAAACATACTGTAGTGGCATGCACACGTGGACCATGATACTTTTCCTTCTCCCTCCCTCACTCTCACACACACACACACACACACTCACACACACACACACAGGTGTTGAAAGCCTGCCTCGCCATACCCTCTGCGGTCTCTGTCTCATTTTACATTGCCCATTAGTGTGGAGTGATGTGTCACAACATCAGCTGTTTGAGGGACCTCATCACTCATAATAGGTCACTGATTCAACAAACCGACTAACTCGGTTTTGTCGTTATGTTCCTCCTGCGGCGAAGCACATCGGCCCAAAAATATTTTTCATTTCATTTCATGAGAATAATGAATCTATTTCTGCATCAGGCCCAGTCTTGTTGCTAATGGGATAATGATGCATCTCACTCTGTTTACAAGTCAAAACAAAATAACTGGGTTATTTCCTGAGTGACACAGAGGGAGGTGGTGTATTTCATGTTTAGATTGATCACTCACCGCTGTCGGCTTCTCACTGAGGCCTGTGCCACGAGGGTCGACCGCTGCAGCAGCGAACTGGACTCTGATTCCTCTGGTGAAAAAGCAACAGCTTCACCTCTGAATATTGTTTTGTGGCTGAAGGGAACAAATTATGGGGCATTATCACCCTGAGACCAGACCCAGACCCAGACCTCCCCTCTCTCTTTGTCTCTAACAGGACTACATAGAAACGGAGCGACTGCTGAGTCCTGACAACGTCAACCAGGAGGCGCTGCTCTCTTACGCCCGTGAGGCGGCCGACTTCGGCACAAACTACCAGCTGCCATCTCTGGACTACGCCATCAACCACTACGGGCAGCCAGACGTGGCCATGTTTGACTTCACCAGCATGTACGCCTCAGAGAACGCTGCTCTGATCAGGGAGAAACATGGACACCAGCTGCTGGTCGCGCTGGTGGGAGATAGTCTGCTGGAGGTAATGGCGTACTACTGGGTGGTGGCGCTTGTTCACTGTGCGTGTGTTCAGCCCCCGTGTGTTCATGCTGGACTCATGTTCTCCCCTTACAGCCCTTCTGGCCGATGGGTACAGGTTGTGCTCGGGGTTTCCTGGCAGCCTTCGACACGGCCTGGATGGTGAAGGGCTGGGCACAGGGCAGGAGCCCCCTGGAGATACTGGCTGAGAGGTGTGTGTGTGTTTTATCTTTCACTCTGTAACTTTAGATGAGCATAAAAGACTCGTCTGTGCTCTGTGATCAAGAGCACTTTGTCAGGTGCCAGTAGTATTTTGGTCCAAAGCAAATACTGTTCATCCTCCTCAGAGTGATGAATACGTGCTCTAATGAGCTCTCCCCCAGCTCACCTCTAGGTTTTCAACTTTGGAAACTCCTTTACTTTTATAGAAGCACTCTCAGGATAACATGTAACTGCACAGATTGTATTATAATGTATTGACCAGATTGCTTCAAGATGTGCGTTTTTCCAAAATACCATTATATAAGATGGAAAAAGCTAAAAATCGTACCTGTAGAAGCAGGCAGTGGCGTCTCAGGTCTTTGCACTGGCTCCCACAAAGTTTTACTTCTTGCCTACAAGTTTAGATCATATGCACACTGTGCATAAACCTGTTAAGTCTCAGTGATCTGCAGGAGCTGCCCAGCTTGTGGTGCTTAGATTTAATGCTGCCCACTGCTGGAGCCAGGATTTACAGTAATGTTGCACCAGATATTATAATCTGTTTATATTGTCTTGTGTTTTCTTATGATGCTTTTTACTGCTGTTTTTTTATGCTTAGATTATTTCTGTCCAGGCCTGTGAATGGCCTCTGTGTTTGGTGATGTGGCTATACAAATACATTTGTTGTGCCTCCTCTTGCCTTTAGACCTTTCATACTTAAGTTAGCGTGTGCTTTGAAGGAGATGACAAACAGCCTTGATATCACAGACTGATATAAATTACGCTGCAGGAGTCACGAGTTCACAATAACCAGCTGGGACATGTCCATGTGTGAGGGTAAATGCACTTAAAGTGATGTAGATGTCATGTTAAATGTTCTCTGAGCAGGATTTTGTGTTTTCAGCTTTGCCTCAGTGTCTTCACACAGATCAAGTTGCGAGTTTGAAGCTTCAGTGTCTTGAATCTCACAGTTGAACCTATATGTGCCCTGTCGTTGCTCAGGGAGAGTATTTACCGTCTGCTGCCTCAGACCACCACGGAGAACATCAGCAAAAACTTTGAACAGTATGCCATCGATCCTGCCACCCGCTACCCCAACCTCAACTCCAGCTGTGTGCGCCCACATCAGGTCAGTGCAGCTCTTGTGTAATATTACGATAATAAACTTTTTGTTTTTTTCTTTTGTAGTCTGCAGTTGAATTTACAAAGTACATGGAGGAAAATATCTTCCCCTGTTAGTCACAGTCATGCTGGATTAAAGTGTTTACCACGAAGCTCAGACTTGTTTTGAATCTTTTCTCCTACAAATGCCACATTGTGATTTTCCTCCTGCCTTCTTTTCTCCTGCACCATCAGTGCTCCAGAGTTTCTCCAGGACATTTCTGTCTGATCAGTGTCTGAAGATTCAAATTTTGTGCTCTCTGTCTCTTTCCTCAGGTTCGTCACCTGTACATTGACGGGCAGCAGGGCTCGTGTCACCTGGAAAGAGGAGGTCCCATAGGTAGATCAGTCAACCTGTCCAGAAGAGGTGAGACGCAGAATCACTGTTTTTCAATTCAAACCTCACTCCAACCTCCAGCTTTCAGCTACTGAGGAAATGGTTATGAAACCTGCTGTTATACTGTGGCCAATGGAAACATCCAATAAGTTTTTTTTAACCTCACAGTTATGTCACATGACTATGATTATCTGTGGTTTCCAGTGATGCAGCAGTGATGACATGGCTTCATTTTCATGTCTAGTTCTCCATCTCACTTGCACTTTTACAGGTTGAGGGTGTGGACAAACTCTGAAGTCAACCTGCGGATCCTTGAATTTCTAACCACAAAGTGTTCACACCTCCGTAATAAACACAATATTGATGCATCAATCCGGCCACCGACAGCCAGGATTGGCGCCAACTTCTCAGTATTCATCTTTCAAAGCTCCCTGTCGTGTTGTAATAGTAACCTGATCGTCCAGTGAGTCACCATTGAGATTAGATGCATCCACAGCCCCATTAACACTGCATGAAAGAGTAGATTAAGACTCTCAGTGACTGTTTATGAAATCATCTTTGTGTTGGCCCAACAGCGCAGCATAACCTGAACCAGCTTTAACACAGATTTTCATAAACCATAATGAACTCCTAGTAACAGAAAAAGACAGGTTGACACAGTGAATGCACCCTCGGCCCCTCTTGAGGGAAACTTAAGCCTCACCTCAGTCACAGGCCGACACACCTCACCACGCAGACAATACAGCCAGATTTTGTTACACCCACATGAGGATCAAACATGATGCCAGTGACAGACATGCGCTGGCTTGCTCTGTTTTGCATCAGCAGAGTTGGACTGATAAACAGCATGGGGGTGACACATTTTGTCATCTTTGCTATGGTGGAGAACCCACGTCACTGTTTAGTCTCTGCTTGCAGCTGTAAACACAACGCTGACACATCATCATCTCATGTTAATATGTTGTAAGAGTGAGCCTGTTAGAAAACATATCCGGGGTTATGTGTCTTCCCTCTCATAAATGGACTTCCTGTATCCACTCTGGTGCATGCAGGTAGTGTAGTGTGTTTAGGTTTGTCTAAGCTTTTATTTTGAAAACATGCTGCCTGCTTTTGCTAGAAACAAGGTGAAACTAACAAATGTCAAAGCTCTGAGCTGGAAGATGCTAAAATCCTGCAGTATTACTGAGGGAAAATGAAAAGTAGGTAATAATTCTCTCTTTTCATATCACATAGTAACATCTTCAAGTCTTTAAGTCTCGACTCTACAGATCCGAATCATGCCAGTGTTTGGGTCATGTGCTAAATTCATTCTTCACAGAGGTTATAATGTTCATACACAAGTTTTCAGGCTGTCCATGACCCACCTCCCTCTGATTTTTCTCATTCCTTTCAGTCTGCAGATAAACACTGACATGTAAAACAAATCCTCCCATGGAGTTACAGCTATGCGTTTTAAATCACATCAGAGCGAGCACTGCAGATTTTTTAAGTAGGCCACTTTGGGCACTGGCCTGTATTTCTGCTCCGTCTCTGAATATGATGTCAAGATTACTCTGCTTTAGGCTTTGGATTTCGTTCAAGTCTTTCATATCACAAGGCTGAAGTCCAAGTGAGCCCACAAGTCATTTGTGTTTTATTGAATTATTGTGTCAACGCTCTTTGAGAATCTCTCCAGCCCCTGACGAAAATAAAGCACTTAGTGATAACCTTATCCTCCCTGGCATGAAACAACAGTACCTCCTGTGATGCTACACGACCTTAAACGACACGCTGTTCCTCTCCTGCAGAGTCCGAGGTGCGTCCCAGCCGGCTGCTGACCTGGTGTCAGAAGCAGACTCAGGGTTACAGAGGTGTGGACATCACCAACCTCACGTCTTCGTGGAGGAACGGCCTGGCCCTCTGTGCTCTCATACACCACCAGAGGCCTGACCTCATGTAAGAACACGCACAAACGCACACGGGAAACACGTGGGGGTGTTGACAGTTATTCATGCCGAGGTGTTTTTTTTTTTTTTTTTTTACATAAGCGTGTGAAGAGTCACCTTTCCAGATCAGCTCTCTTTGAACTGAGCAGCTTAACTGTAAGAATGGGAAGAATGGATTTCATCTTCCTATTGCATTAGTATTTAACACTTGCTTGACATCCCACTTTTAAGTTGCATGTGATTTTCCCCTGAGAATCTATCCAAGTTTTTTCGTGGTAATTAATCTGATTCAGAAACAGGCTGTCATACACTTACACTCCACACTGACCCACTTGGTCCAGTCTGCTCACACACAACTGTGAGTCATCTACTGGAGTGACATCATCTCATCTTGGAGACTCAAACTCACATCTTCCTTGTCATAGCAACCAGCTGTGATCCCACATATAGCATTAGATCTCATATGGACATGATGGGATGTTTCGGTGGTTAACATTTTATTTCCCATGGTCCCAGATTTCACCTAATGATACTAGCTAACATGCTGAATAGTAGCTTTTTCAAGTAGCGTTAGCATTTAGCTCAAGGAATAGCTTAAAATGGCATAGTACATCTTAGCATCAGTGCTCGAGGGCTAATGATATGTAGAATGCATTTTCTTTGAAATATCAAAACATTTGTTTACATCCATGTTTGATGTTTGTTTGCTTCCTTCTTCTGCCTGTCATTCTCTTAACCCTCACCCCCTCCGCCCTGTGACTTTCTCTTTACATCTCAGTGATTACGAATCGCTTAACGAGGAGGACGTGGCCGGGAACAACCAGCTGGCTTTTGATGTGGCCGAGCGAGAGTTCAGCATCCAGCCGGTGACCACGGGGAAGGAGATGGCCGCTGAGGCTGAACCAGACAAGCTGCTGATGGTCCTCTACCTCTCCAGGTTCTACGAGGCCTTCAGGAACTCCCCCGTGAACAATGGTCAGTGTCCATCCTGCAACTGTCATTACATGCTGTTATTAATTTTTCACTAGAAGAAGGCATGAACAATGTTTTCTTGTTAACAGGTCGGTGTGGGTAATGCTAATCTCCTGTCACTCAATATTGTGAATGCTAATCTCCAGACCAAACAGTCTGCTCATGGAATTAATTTGGGGTTTTGGCACTTACTCTGAAAGGTCCCATATTTGACACTTACACATGGTTTTAGTTCAAGTGTTGATCCACAGGAAGATGTATTTGTGGTTATAAGAATGAAAAACCATCTCAGTATAATTCTCTTTGGCTTTTCCATCCAGGCCTGCCAGAGATAACAGATTGCAGCTCGTTGCTGTAGCCAGGCATATTTACAGATAAATGCAAATGGGGACGGTCAGTCAGCTCTGACACGAGCCGAGCCACCATTCAAATCAGGATTTAAGCGTCTCGTATTTCATATAAATCTCAATTTTCTGAATACCAGCTACAATTAACTTATTTGTGAACTGAGTGCTTTGACAATATTAATATAAAATCTAGAGCAGCTTTATAATAAATCAAAGAAATGAAATACATGGAAAACTCATTTTATACAATACGAGAGCTTTAAATACCAGTTCAGACTTCATTAAATCCTCAAATCCAAGTCTGTTAAAACTTAACACAGCAGCCTTGAAGAAAAGTCTGGTGTTTCAGTTGACGTTCATTTGATCAAGAATTCAGAGAGTCGGTGCTTCTCCTGACTTCACATCGTGTCTCTGACAAAAGGAAATTATTATATTACAGCGTCACTTCAGCGTATGAAAAGTGGATCCAGCTGCACTGAACAAACAGATGGGAAAATGTCTTGGCCGACTGTGTGGTGCACTGTTGGACGCAGCGTTTCATCCCAACCGCAAAAAAATGTGTAACACTATACCTCACCAAAAAAGCTGTGAAAACAGGATCTTCATTCCTTCTTCCTTCACAGACTGGGCAAAATAGGATTTAACAAAATATCACAGGATGCTGCCAGTGTGTGGCGTCTGTCTCGATTTGGGTTGAAGACAATTGGACGACAGTTTAGAGAAGCTAATAAATGGCCACAGTTAAATTATTAGTATCAACCCAGCTGTATGTGAACTAACTGAGGTTCAGGAGACTGTTTTATCCAGTGTGAGATACAGTTGCACGTTGCACAACCGCGGTCAGGTCAGTCGCTGCCAGAGACACGACTGGTATGTGTGATATGTCTGTGGAAGCTCTGCATAACTCTGGAGGCCCTCGATCAGCTCCGGTCACACCAACGCCACAGTGGCCTCCGGCTCCGGCTCCGGCTCCAGCTCCGGCTTCAGCTTCAGCCACGTTTCACTTATAAACGCCGCACTGTTAAAACTCCTGCAGACCTCTGTGTCACCTCCGCTGCTGCTGTCACCACAGAGAAACCCACACCTCTGAAGGCCTGGGAAAATGATTTACCCCGCCGGCGAACACTTTCACAGTCCATTTGATGGGAATTCACTTCACAGACGTTTTAGGAGCTTAAGTGTACCATTTGGTTATATTTAGCTTTTTTCTAATGGCTGTAGTGATATCTACACTGTGTGCAGTTGTACTGGAATGATGCTAATGTTGCTCTTTGAACACGAGTCCAGACCTCACGTATCACGCTGACCTGCTACTGTGAAACACCTGGCCTCATTTAAAACTCTAACAATGCTGGGAATAAACCTTTTGTTGTATTTTTAAGCCTGTACCTTCTCCCTGAGGGTAAAAGTTCAGGTTTTCTGTGCAGCGGGACAAGTCATTAATGACTCTTATCATTATCATTAATGGTTACCTATGTGAGGCAGCTTCTGTGCTGTCCACCCTGTCACTGTTAGGTAATGTAAGCACCATTGTGCCACATACAGATTCATTTCTGCAGTTTTAGTTGGTGTAATAGTGGTTACTCTTTGTGCTAACTTATTTCTTGCTGAACTAACCTACTCATGTTGTTTGCTGGTAGAGCAACAGCACTTTAATCTGGGTAACTTGATCCACTTCAGCGTTCACGTCCACAACCGAACGCCAACGACTGTCCTACATCACCTCTCTGCCTGACGTCATATCACTCTGCTAGTCTGCCTTAAAGTGGATTATGTAGTTTACTACCTCGCAGTCTAAATAAACCTTATCTTACATTATTGAACGAAACGTAATTATACGTTTGTGATTGTGTTTCCCTAACCAACTGCTGTGTATCCAATCTCGGAGCTTTATTCCCATTTTCTTTTATCTTCACATGAGATCCACTTTCCACAGTTTTCTGAAAATGAATAAACAGCCGTCATGTGAGACCTGTAATGTTTGTGTTTTGCGTTCTAGGTACGAGAGAACCAGATGAAAACAGTGAAGAGTATCCGTCGAAAACCAACCACAAACTGCTGAACCTGCCTCCACCCAGGAAGAGGATTCCCAGGGTACGACGACGCCTCACTTCTCAATTCTCGATTCTCCTCTTGATGTGTTGTTTTCTTTCGTCCCCTCCCGTCTCATCGGCTGTTTGCTCACCGTTCATCTTCAGTGCACTTTACACTCCTGGAAACCTTGATTAACATTAAACGAATATAAAGATGAAGAAGTTTGTTAAAACATGTTATCTAATCATGAACAACAGCTGATTTGTGACATCTCCTCACCTGAGCAGTGCACCACATGATTAGTTTACAGTATCAGCCTTATCAGGACCAAGTGGCCCTTTGTGTGTTTGAACTGGGGAGATGGCCTGGATGAAACTTTAATGTCACTTTACTGTGGTTTCTATTGTCACAGGACGATAAGACAGCTGAAGATGATTCTATTAACAAGAGACGACGAAAGGGCAACAACTACCTCACAGAGGTAGGTTCGCCAGACGACCACAAGTGTCACAATCGACGTTTCAAAAGTGTTCATGTTGAGCTGGCGTTCATATGTTTGTGTTTGTAAGGAGGACGATAGTGAGACCTGAAGAAATCTCACCCAGTCTGTGGTTCAACGTGATAACACTGACTCACTTCTGTTATCTCTCATATCTGGCCTGTGTCCCTGGCACGGCACCAGTTGTCCTGTCACAGTGCGCTCCCTGCTGGCGAGGACGGAGAGCTGCGGGAGAATAAGGTCCGCTCCATGGCAACTCAGCTGCTCGCCAAATTTGAGGAGAACTCCTCGACAGCGAAGACACGAGGCAAGGTGAGAAGCACAGTCCGATGTGGGAGGTTAACTCTCAGAAAAGCACAGTGTGGCCTGGAGTCGGACATTTTTGCTTCAGAGTTGTGGTTTTCTGGAACAACAGCTTTGCTGACATGTGGATCTTTAGCTTGGTGGTCAGGACACTGTGGTCTTTTAGTGATGCAGTGAAGGCAGCTGGACTCTTTGGTCTCTTCAAGATGTTTTTTGGGATAAATAAAGTTATTTCAGTGTGATCTCGGTATGTTGCTATGGAGTAGATACAGCCAAGTCGTTCCCACTTCATCGTCGACTTGCTTTTATTTCCTGATAAATCAACTGTCAATTTTCTTTACCACTGTTTCCACAAAGTTTCCCTTCTAAACTTCCCCCTTCCTTTCCTTTCCTTTCCTTTTTCCTGTTCCTCCCTTTCCTCAGTCTGATGACGACCCATCCAGTCCTCTTTTCTCTCCTACCACCTCCCCCCTTCCTCTCTCAGATGAGGATGATGATGATGATGATGATTATGATGACGAAGAAGACGAGATAGAAAACCCTCGTTTTGCAAAGCCTAAAGACACCCCTCCTCCTCCTCCTGTGCCCCCACCCGCCCCAAGTGGCAGGTACGCTCATGAGTGTTGAGCCAGTGGTCAGCGTGTAAAATTTGATATTTACCATAAATCCACGTTCTCCTGTTTCCTCCTGTTTCCTTCTGCTTCCTCCTCTTTCCTCCTCTTTCTTGCTGCTCCCTCCTGCTCCTCCTTTCTTCTTCCAGCCATCCATCTACCTTCGTTTACTGGAGAGCTCCAGTTCTGGGACTCAGCAAACCAGTGTCCTCTGTTCCCCCAAACCCTTTCACCCTCAAAGCGCCTCCAGTCGCTCTCCATCCCCCTCATACTTTAAGAGCCTGCTGGGTCCTCCCCGCTCACCCAGCCCTAACGTTACTGAGCATTACTACCCAGAATGCACCTCCCCTGACTTCACAACCAGACACTTCTGCTCTGTTTCTGCTCTGTCGAGCATCGATCACCCCGCTGAGACGCCACAGGAGTCACAGCAGCAGGTGAATTTCACGTCACTCAATATTTTTATCCCCAGCTTTTACCTCAAGAACTTGTTTTGAATGTCTTCTGTTTCTGGCTCCGCCCACTCTCCGTCCTTGCAGAGCAAAACCCAGAAACTGACAGCTAGAGAGTTTTCTAGGAAGAGTATAAAGGAGAGAGCCGTGCTTCTGTCCTCCATGTTCCCTGGGTCCATCGAACCTCGTCCTGCTCTTCTCTCTCCTCCTGCTG
Organism: Caranx ignobilis; assembly: GCA_021432705.1. Classification (NCBI taxonomy): domain Eukaryota; kingdom Metazoa; phylum Chordata; class Actinopteri; order Carangiformes; family Carangidae; genus Caranx; species Caranx ignobilis. The sequence goes on from MU269990.1 coordinate 51,166,668, forward strand.
AGTCACAGGTTGTGTATTAAAACAGCATGGACTGATTTTATATGCATGATTAATAATGTACAGTAAAAGCAGTTTCATCGACCTTCTCAAGAAGTGACTCTTATGCGAGCCACAGCGGTGTCCGAACCTGCTCACACGCTCATGAAGTGATGTGATAACGATCTTGTGCACGATGCAGAAAAGGCGGCTGCATGATCTTTCTGCCAAAACAGAGCTTGTTAAGACAGGAGGAAACGTTTGGCTCCTTCACCACCAACGACTTTGGTTTTATCGGTCGAAGTTGAGGGCTCACGGTGCCTCAGATAATACACGAGACTAACTCTTCCCACCTGTTGGAGCACAGAGCGTCTGTCAGTGTGTGTGTGCAACATTACAACACTGTTATAAGACATGGATTTAACTAGCTCAAGTTATTGTCTCGGTCTTTAATCTCTGTCTAACTCTTCTTCTGTAGGTCGATGTATCTACCTCCTCCCCTCCGTCTCCGTCTCCATCTCCTCCTCCTTCTCCTTCCTCCTTCCTCTGCCTCTGTGTCTAAGATCTCCTCCGTCTACCCTGTGGTCCACCCTGTCCCTGACCCCACTGTCCAGCCGGGCTTCTCCCCTGTCCTCTCTCCTTCTCCTCCTCCTCCTCTCCTCACCTCTGGACACAAGGACATGATTCAGAAAGACTCCTCTCCTCCTTGGTCTCACATTGACTCTGAAAAAACAGAGAAAACATCTCTAAATGTCGACTCCTCCAACAAAACGTCTACTTCTCCCCCCTCCTCCTCCTCCTCCTCTCTCCTCCTCTGACACTGACTGTGAAAACAGACGCAGCAGCTCGACCTCTTTACTGCAACAACATGAGAGCTCCCTGAATAATCATGAGACTGAACGGGTGAAGAAAACTGATGACGGGCAATTAGCTGAAAATGATCATGTGAAGGTAACAGTGGCACAACTTGGTCTTAATGACTCATTAATGTAATCACAACAGTCATTATCCACTTTCAAGCCTTAGGAGTGGAACAGAGAGTGGCATATACACAAGCAGTTAGCATAATGATAACAATTTTATGATGTCATACATAAATATGGTGCTAAATGTTAACGGCGGCGGGGGTGGTAATCATCATGATGATGAATCTCATGTTCATGTAGTGCAACGGGAGCTGTGCTCTTGAGAGCGACAGGAGAATCAGTCGAAAGTCCCTCTCTCGCTCTGAGAGTTGTCCGACCGGAGCCCCCAGTTACATGAAGGAGGTACCAGCTCAAAGCTCAGCATCTGAACCTTGAATCTTCTGCCTTTGTCCTCCTCATAACTCTTTTCTGTTATTTCCACTTCCTCCTGTGTTTTTTTTTTCTTTTTTTGCTCTGTGGTGTTTTACGTTAGCGTACGGTTGGGAAGGTGTCGTCAGCCATAGATGCTAAAGCTCAGTTACTGGCCATCATGTATGAGACAGACCACAGGCCCAATACCAACATGGTAAGATGCATGTGGGTGCTGCAGAAACAAACTAACACAGATTTCATGTGTGTTTCTTTTGTTGTTGTTGTTGTTGTTCTTATCCATGTTGTCCTGCAGTTTTAGTTCAACACAGCTCACATACATAATGATGAGGTGTCATCGTTTACTGTGATCGATAAGTTACCGCCGGTGTTTTCATCTGCTTTTCAGCCTCTGGTCCCGTGGCCCGGGAGGGCTCGTAAGGCTGGAGGGGTAAACCGGTTCTGCTTTTTTTTTTTTTCTTTAGCAGCTGTTAGAGATTTTGCATCAGTGTTGAAATCACATCACAGAGAAATGAGATGAAGCTTCAGAGGACTGGCTGCATCTCAGAGTCACGTTTAGCTGCTGCCGCTCGGCCTCAAACTGCTTATTGAACGAGCTTCGGTGTAGTTAGAGGAGACGATGACAGTGGACAGCTGTGTGTGGATTTAAGTTGCATGAATTGAATTTGTGACTAACTCAAGTCACAGTTCAACGTATTTAACCTGATGTGTGAAGAGAAATCAGTCACACTGACACTGTTTGGCTCCGGTGGCGCAACATTTAACGAACCTGAATAAGCTCTGAACTGTTGTGATCTTTTCTTAATTTTCTACATTTTGCTCCACAGTCGACTTGAGATTCGGTGCTTTATTAGTTCTACATTTAGACTTCAGGAATTGACTCGAATGAATACTTTGAACGTTTTGGGAAATTCAGTAATTTGCCGTCTTGATGAGAGTATTAGTGCCTCTCTGAACTCAGCTCCGTCTGGTAAATATGAAGCTGAAGGAAAAGAAATCAACTGATCTCTCAGCTCTTCATCTGTGTCACACCACAGACCCGAAGCTGCATTTAGCTGTAGTACATTTGACCTGCTTTTAATGTCTGATGAACTTAAAGTTTATCGTTGCTCTTCACTCATTTCATGTCCAACATGTCCTGTGTTGGGTTCAGCTGCTTTTAACAGCCTACCACCATCTCACTGCTGGACCATGCGACTAACATGTTTTGTGTACTTGCAGGCGTCTCACAGAAAAACACAACAACCTTTAAAAAAACGAAACTATCTGTGTGTAACCTCGTCCTGATCTTCACCTCAGAGCGTGGTACGTAAGGACTTCTCCTCCGGACTCGGTGGCAGCGACATCTGCCACTTCTGCACCAAGCGAGTGTACGTGATGGAGAGGCTGAGCGCCGAAGGCTTCTTCTTCCACCGCGAGTGTTTTCGCTGCGACGTCTGCAACTGCACCCTCCGCCTGGGAGGACACACCTTCGACTCACAGGAGGGTACGTGTGATTCACCGTCAACTACTACCACACGAAAACATATGAATGCTTCGCTGTTTAAGTCTAAATTTCTGTGGCTTTTTCCTTTACAGCAAAGTTCTACTGCAAGATGCACTATGCTCAGCGTCAGTCCAACACTCAGCTGGGCAGGTTCAGGAGGAGAGTGGTAAGGAACGCACAGTTACACACAAGCAGCAAAAAATAACTGGAGGAGGTTCTCCTTCAGCAGCTTTGTGTTTGGACCACAGGCCAGGAATAAAGCTCCTCCTGTCTGTCTTGAATCTTGCAGGAAGACCAAAGCCGCGTCACACCCTCGTCGCTGGACGGCGGGAGCTACTCGGCGACGGGCGGCGTCCAGATCCACCCCCCAGGTACCGTCATTTCCTTGCTTAGGCGAGGCCTGAGCTGGCCGAGGCGCGCCAGCCGGGCCATGTGTGTGTCGCCTCGACAGCTGTTGGAGAATGTGTGTGAGTCTGTCACGGCTGTGGGCTCCCACATCAGGAGCTACTCGCAGGACTATGTGTTCCTGTTCGAGCTGCTGAGCCTGGGCTGTCCTCTGCTCTGCATGATGCACGAGGTGCTGGGACAGATCTACCAGGAGCCCCAGCTGGCCCAGCTGGCCCAGCTCACATAGGAGGGGGACGAACAGACGCCCGGGGTCTGGGCCCAGTTTATCTGATAGGAATCTGTTCTGTTGTTCTGCCCCGAACTTGGTAAATGAGGGTCGATAAGAAATAATATTTCACATCAGATATTAAAATCTGTCCTTGCTACATTCCAGTTGTCATTTTGCTTTTGTGTTTTTGAAGTCGTCAGTATTTTACAAAGCTGTCCGTGCCTGCAGTGATCTTTGCCTTTAGTTCCAGTGTTACACAGGCACTCTCACCATGTTGTTAACGGTTTGCGCTGAGGAGACTTGAAGGGTGATGCATTGGTAAAATGCTGCAGCCCTCGTGCACATGATCACTGTTGGCGATCAGTTCAGATTCCCTTGTACATGTTTTGTTTGTTTGTTGAGTGCGGAGGTCTCCTGGTGTTGCACTCTGCCCCACTCACCGAGGGCTCGCTCCAGGCTGCTGACACTGTGACTGCGACGATGATCATAAATAAATACATCACCTCAGTGTGATGAGAACTTCCTGTTCTGTCCTAAAGGTACCTAAACGAACCGGTTCTGGTAACACACAGTGACCTGGACCCTGCCCTCCGACTCTAACCTCTGTAGTTGTGTCACTCGACTAAAAATTGATGTCGGACTGATCGACACGTGTTGTGATGTTACACTGACTCTGCATTTTGCCTGCAGCACCTTAACTCCATACCACAGAGATGTGCAATGGAAATGCCAAAACAGTATTTTAGTTTTTCCTTCGATATCGTTTCAGGAAATACTTGATTTAGTTGAAATTAGATGTTTTCTTTGTTACTGTTTCACTTTGTTATGTATTTTGTGGCACACGTTACTTTATACTCAGCGCTGATCATTAATGGATTTTATATCGACCAGGAAAAATCTAAATCTGGGAATTTATGTTTGATCATTGATTTTTTTTTTTTAAGTCTGGATGAAAACTTAAGTATTAAAGTGAATTAGTATTTAACCAGCGATTTTCTTAATTCTACGTTTTGTGACAAGTCTTTTGAGTTTTTTCTCTTCGTTTTGTGTCACGTAAAAATATTGTCTGAGTTTTGCTTCTCACTAAAAAGCACCATGTTTAGTTTCAACTCGAGACCTTTGGGTTGTAAAAGTGAAGAGAAATAATATAGTTCAAACTGATCGCTGCCTCTTAAATGGTGTATTTTTTGTCTTTGATGAAAATCTGTACGAACCAAAACGAAAACTTTATCGATCAATCGTTCCAGACCGAATGTTCTCGACTCAGTGACATTAATTCACTTTGTTTGTAGTTTTTGTTTTTTGATTTTTTTTTTTTTTTTTTTTGGTCATTTTTTGTTGAATTATTATGTTTTGTAAATGATTCCTCATCTGATTGTTTGGTTGAACTGTGCAGAATCTGTGCTGCAGCACTGACCGGTCACCGGGGCCCCGCCCCCTTTACAGTGTGATGTCATATTGTGGTAACTTTAACGCACACAGTACTTTCTCTCTCTTCTACGTCTCTGCACTCTGTATGTGTTTTTCTCCCAGTTTCCCATCCTCCATTTTCCTTTTTCACCACATCTCATTCTCATTTCTCATTCTTTTTCCTGCCGAATTCACTTTCCTCTGTTTTTGTTTCACTTCATTTTGTTCAGTCTGTTTCGAGTTTCCAATGCTGCACCCTCTGATTGGCTGATTTCCTGCCAGCGGGGAAGGTGACGATTGGCTGGCTTCAGTCATAAGATCTTGACGTGTTGCTTTTTGCATTCGCTGGCTTTGTAGCTCCGCCTACCACCCCACCCCACCCCCCACTCCCTTCCCCCCTCGATCTAACTTAGATTAACCAATCACAATCCAGCATGAAATACGGCATGAAACTAGCGTCATTTTAACTTCTACTTAACAACACTCGTGTGTTTCGTTTTCGTGTTCCTCAGAAATAAAGAAACTTAAGAGAGAAATGTTTAATGAACAAATTTCTATGAAAAGACAAAAGCTAACAACATGCTAGTTTGCGTCTCAGTGCTATTAGCCATGCTAGCAGGGTGGCTAAACTTAGTCAGCCCACCACTTTGGCCCAGAAAACGACTTCTCAACATTTTCTGGATTGATTTATTCACTTTGTTTTCTTGTCATTTCTCCAATAAAATAACTAAACTGTTGATAAATGAATAAAGGAGGGAACCTGAAGGACGTAAGCAACACCCAGTGGCCTCGGTTGTACGTCCTCTTCAGTGCTAATAAGCAAATGTTAGCATTGCATTGTGTTAGCATCTAGCTTCACGGCTTCATCTAGCATCATAATCTCGCTCTTGTTTATGGTTTTGTTTTTCTTTTGGTCAAGTCGTTGGTCAGTCAAAGTTTTGAATTACCTTTGGCACCGAGGAGTAAGATGTGTCTGACCTTGACGACCCAGATCATACTGATTAATAAGATCAATTGATTGCTAGTTTTTTGGGTTTTTTTTTTGTCTTTTCATGGGATTTTATATCATCAAACCATGTGCCTCAGGGCCTTTAATTGGACGTTTTAGCTCGACATCACAGATCAGCACCTTTAGAGCCAGAAAACATCACGACGTGCACGCGTCTGAATCGTTGATCACCAGTTTGTGTGTTGTGTTAGTTTGCCGCCACGTCGCCGAGCTAACCCCACTAACTCTCATGTCGTGCTGTGTTCCTCCCTAACCACCTCTAACTCACCAAACATCCATTTGAATGCCCCTGAGTTAAATTTTTTCTACTGTGATGCACCATCATCACCATCATCATCATCATCAGCCGCCTCCCTTCTTCTCAGGCCCCTTTGACAGTAACCTGTGTCCACATGTCTGTGGTCTGTCTGTGGTTCCCTCTGTTGCAGAAGGAGGCCTCCCCTCCCAAGAGCCCCTCTCCAGATCTCTGTCATGTACCTCCTAGACTTTGTCCCTGGAGATCAACAGCCCCCGATAGCAGCTTTTATTTGCACACTGCCAGAGATTCACATTGTTGGCTGTTCTCTGTATGTTCTGTAGTTTGTGTTCATAGATATTAAGAAGTCTCGACGCAGCCTTGCCAGCCTTGTTATTTGTTTTCCACATTGACAATTCCTGTAAAATTGCTTAATTTATGATATTTATAAGCTGTAAATATATTCAAAAATAAATCGGTTTGATTACATACAAAAATTTGCTTCGTCGTTTGTTGCCAATTAGCTGATCTGCAACATGTTGAGCCGGACCCAGAAGCGTAGTCGTGACTGAACAGATGGCGTTCGAGTTCATCGTTAGATTTCACAATATTTTCATGTCTTTTAACAACAAAATTAACATCTCCCATAAAAAAGCCTCTGCCAGAGCAAAATCCACCCCCCCCCCCTTTTTTTTTTTTATTATGATTTATTTTTTATTTTTCCCTCCGCCCTCTGTGCTAAGTTTGACCTAACATCACCCACACAAATCATGTTCACAATCACAGCTTTTGTTAACTCAACAAATAACACGTTCTGTCCTGTAGCCCAACGAGCTTTTAGCTTTTGCAGCAGATGTAGAGGGAGGTGCACAGCAGTGGGGTTACACAGCTTCAACTCAATCAAACGGCTTTGAATGCTGCAAAAAAACAACAACAACAACAAAAAAAAACTGAATCATCATTTAATATAGATGCAAAAAAAAAAAAAATAGCATCAATATGCTTTTGCAAAAGCTTAACTATAATCAAACACAGGTTTAATCTGAACAGACTTGAAGTGAATGTCAGTTCCTCCTGTCGGCTTCCTGCTGTAGCGGGTCTTCTCTGTCCTTTCCTCTGGGGTTGGTAAATACACTGTTTGTATATTTATATATATACATATATATATATATGTGTGTGTGTGCACTTTTTTTGTTCACTATATAGTAAAAGCTTCACATTAACACACTGCACTTAAATGTTGTATCTAGATATGTTGTCATTGATATTTGCTGTGACCGACTGGATTCACCTTCTGTACATTATTCTGTGAGTACTGTGCTGTGTATTTTTATGTCAGTGTTTGTGTTGCCAATAGAAGTGAATACGTAAATGTGGAGTTTAAATCTTGAAATGTTGTTTCTGTTTTGTTTATATATGTTTGGTTAATTTCCTAAACTTAAAAAAGTTTGTTCTTGTTTTTGGTTTTTTTCAGTAACAGTAGCTGCTAACTTGGTTTTTCTGAAGTTACCCAGTGAGATAGTGTGCATGGAAATACCTACGTGCTCATATGTGTTTTTGTTTTGTTTTTTTTACTGGAAATTAAAAAGTAAATTTGAAACTTAATCGCCGTCTGCTGTTTTTTTTCCCAGGTGGTGGTTCAGTGGTGTCCAGTTTGCCTCCAGAGCAGCTGGATAAAGGTCAGAAAAGAGCTGCTGAGGACGCAGAGATGGCTGTGGACGCTCTGGACTCTTCCTGCATCGTCAAACACACAGCGCAGGACGGCCCCGGGGCCAAGGGCCAAACCCACAGCAGCACCAAAGGTCAGTGTGGCTCCTATGGCTCCTACGCTGTGTGGGCTATACTTCCTCTGTAATAAGCGGTTCACCTCCAGAAAACCGCTCTCAGTGTTTCTCACGATGATACTAATGGGTTTCCAGCGTCTGTTATTCCTTGAACACACGATATTCCCAGTGGGAGAATCTCAATCTGCCTGAACTTTAACTGGTGACTCGGCCTCAGACGTCCGTGTGTTTGTGTTGGTGTGGCCGATGTAAAAGCTCCCACTCTCAGCTCGCTGTTTGTTTTAGCAGAGGTTTCCTGAACTACTCAGTCTGGAAACGTCTTATTGATTATATTAAAGAAAAAATATCAAAATCAATATCATCTCTGTGTACGGCCAAGTGTGCATCCAGTTATCAGGCCCTGTAGTGGATTCATGTTTTACTGTTTCTAAAGTTTGAACTTTACTGATTTAGTTTATTATTAAAATAATGTACATAAATCAAAGTCACTCCCAGGTGGTGGACAAAAGTTTGTTTCAATACGGGAGTTAACTGATCAAAGATAAATGTAGATCAATCACTGTTTAGGTTAATTAGCAGATGCCTGTAAACTTTGTCTTTAGTGCTAAACAGCAAACTCACCTAAAGTGGTGCACAAACCTGTCGTTGTCAGTGCGACAGCGTTTGGTTTCTGTGTTTACATCATGCGACAAAATGAGTTCTTCTCTGTCGTTTCTGTAGATCACAGCAACACCAAACACAGCGCTCGATGGAAGAAGAAGATCAGAGCGAGTGAGTCCCTGACGTCTTCACCTTGTCTGTTTGATTTAATGACTTTTAACTGTGTCTTCATTAAGTTTGATTGGGAACCGAAGGCAACACGATTTATATAATATAGATAAAGATAAAAAGGAACAAGTAAAAATGAATCTCATCAGTCTTTACAGCCCGTTGTGTGGCAGACATGTTCAGTTTGTAGCACGCACATATTTAGGGTGTATACTGTATTGTAATGCTGCATTGTAATCAATAGAGGTCAGTATTGTTCTCCTTTATTCTCTACTGTGAAACATCAAGTTGTACAGACAACGACCTGCGATTCAGAGCTTCTTTGTGTCATATAATGTGTATAAGAGAAGACAGAAAATGAAATGTTATCCTGTGAGGATGAGCTAACGGCCTCTAAACATCACATCACCACCTTTCAGTTGTTGTAACTCTGCTCCATCAGACTCACAGGTTTATAACAACATCTAATGCAACAGGTTACATTTTCAGTTTAGTCCCATCTTCCCTTCATTCTCCTCTTGGTTCCTGCAGCTCAGCACTCGATCTCATTGTTTTCCTACCAACTCTGCTGATGTTTTTTCTTTCACCATGTTGCAGCCTTCCCTCTGCTCTTCATCAAACACTTCCAGAGAAGCTGGCCTCCGGACAAAGACGGACCAGAGACGGTGCCCGAGGCCGACTCTGACTTCGAGGAGATCACCGCTGCAGAGAAACAAACTGTACATCCGCTGATATTTATCGAGATGTTTATGTGTTTGTGAATCATAACGTGGCTTTTACAGGCACTGATTCTGCTCTGATTGTCTCAGGTCTGTGACAGCGCCTCCTCCAGGACGTCGTCGGCCAGTCCCCAGAATCATTCAAAGAAAAGTGAGAAGAGTGAAAAACACTCATCTGCAGCGAAGACAGAAAACAACCCGTCTCCGCAAAAGACCCGATTAAAGATTCCTCCAGCTGAGAAAGAGAAGCTCCTGAGCTGGGACATGGAGGTGACACCGGAGGAAACCACACAGCAACAGAACAACCAGGTGCAGACTCAGTGTTTTTGTATTAAAGCAGCAGATTCAGTTGTTTTTCTAGGGCAGAATAAGAGCTGCCTCTATATCCGCCCCCCCAACCCCCGCCCCTCCCTCCTCACTGTAACGCCGTGGTCCAGAGACTGTGATGTGACTGAGATAAGACGAGCTAATTCCACCTTATGTCGACTGCATTTTTCCCGTCCTCTGATGTTTTATCAGGTACAAGCAGAGACAGAAGCAGATAAGCCTCACACAGACTCGCGCCAGGACGGAGATCCATCCCAGAGCCAAAGTCCGGCCTCCTCCCCTTCAGCCTTCCAGCTCATAGCCAACGCCTTCAGGAGGACGTTTAGCGTGACCAATCCCTCCAGCAGCTTCAACCCTGCAGTCACCATGTGGGTGCTGAATACTTTGTTCATAGTTTTATTTTAAGCCCCGAGCAACATTTTTCTGTGAAGACACTTATCAGTTGAAACGGCCTCTTCTGCTGTTAAAACCTGGATTTAACTCAAGTTGTGTAAACGTAACGATTTGCTCTGACTTCTCCAGGAGACCCAAACATGACGGCCCCCACAAACGGAGGCCTATGTCTGAGGGAGCGTTCGACTTCACCTCCTTCCTCCGCTCCTCGTATCCATACACAGAGGAGGAGAGGAAGCGCGAGGTGAGGTTAGCGTCTGTAGGGGCCGATCCGTGGGGGGCCGGGCGGGACCTGCCCTCTCTGCTGCAGCAGGTGTCCCTCAAGGGCCGCAGGGACTCTGGGGGGTGTTCTCCGACGACATTGGCTCGCTGCCCCGCAGGAGGGTGGATCTGTTCTCCTCGCTGAGGCTGAGGAAGAGGCAGGCGTCGGAGAACGAGGGGAAGGAGCCGGAGGCGCAGAAGGAGATCAGGACGATCCTCAGCAACCTGCGAAACAAAGGTCAGGGCAGCGATTCTCTCGTCGTCAGGCTCCTGAGGACGTGTCACTTTAACACACTAACATGTCTCAAAATTAACATGTACACACACGTTATATAGTTTCCAGTACTTCTGGTTGTCTGACAGTTGTGTCATGGTAAATGCTGAGTAATGCTTCACACAGAGCAGAAGGTAAGTGGTAGTAGAAGTCAGTGAACTACACAACAGTAGATAACCTGTTCGTTTACTTGTTATTGATCATGGTTAGTTCTCACCTGCATGATTTGCTGTTTCATTCGAATTCAATAACGTCAAGTAAAGAACAACAAAAACATGAATTAAATTTTAATACGTTATTTCAGTCACATCCGCGCTGCTTCACATTGTCATCAAAGTCCGTCTTCTACTCTTGTTTTGACTAAGAGACCTCTAGTGGCTGAAATTACAAACTACGCCTTTTTTAATTAGATGTTCAATATGTTTGAAAATATGTAATATATGATATATTCTGTCAAAAAAGTGTTATCCAGTGATTATCTCACAAAGCAAAGTGGTTTTGGGTGTGTGACTCCTGTTTCCCCTGGACACACGCGTTTCCTCAGTTTGCAGCCTGTTTGTTCATTTGCATGTGTTTTCCTAAGTTGCAGTTCTGATGTTGAGCTCTCTGGGCCACCGTAGGGTGATTTGACTTGGAAATACATGTTTATTAGTCAAGTGGTGTCTGTTTACAGGCTGTTTTTACTAATGAGCTGCCAAAAAGATGTTTCATTCTTGAATTGTTATCGTCAAATCATTTCAAATCATCCTCTTAACCCCTTAGATCAGGGACCAGTGGATTTAAGGTTTTTGTTGATCATCCTTCTAAAGTGACATTTACACAGAGATAGTTTCACAAAAGCAGGAAGTAAACAGTTAAGTAGCTTCTGTTATGAGCCACCAGTTGTTTTTATTCTCTAATGTAAACATCCAGATCTCACTGTATCTTTTCCTTCTTTTACATCCAGCCTCCAGTCAACAAGATCTGAACGAACACTCGTCCAGTGAAGATGAGAACGACAACCTGCCTTACAGTCAGAAGGTTTGCACAGATCATTTCAGTGCACTGACAGACATACACTGTATCTGAATGTATCTGCATGTGTGTGTGTGTGTGTGTGTGTGTCTGTGTGTGTGTGCATTGTGTGAATCATCATGTTCCTGTTCTTCCAGCCGTGTGCAGAGAGGCAGAGGAGGCGTCAGGAGAAGATCGTGGCCCAGCAGGCCAAACGAGAGCAGCTGAAGAGACTCCACAGGGCTCAGGTACTGCTCTTCACTTCTCACAGTCACTCTGGTTTAATTAAATGCCTGTGCAGCCGCCTGTGGCCTCTCTACTGTGGATGTGGTTTGTATAAAGTGGAAACATTCAATCTGTCAGACTGAAATCCTTTTTGCTTCCACTGAATATGATACATTTGACATTTTTAACATCTATTAGACCCGGAGGATAAAGATTTACTGCCACCGCAGTTTGAATCAGTAACCGGTTCTTGACCTGCTTATTATGACGGATTCACTTTATTCAGATTGAACATTATCATTTATTAATTTTTTATGTCTGTCCATTATCTAAACAACTTGTCTAGAGTCTAAGATATAACTTCAGATTTGATTTTATTCACCCACATTAAAGGAAAACGGAAAAAAACCAGACTAGACGAGACCGTGCAGATTATAGCTGGTGCTTTATGTTACGAAGGTCATTGGAGGACCGGTAAAGATTTCACCACATTGAAAAACGACATAAAGAAAAACAACTACTTTGTACCAAAGTAAATGTCCCTATGAAAACATGTTTATTAAAGATAAATGATCAGGATCACTCTCAATAACAAGGTCAACCTCCAGGCTGCTCTGCAAGGAAACATTAAGATGAACCACGTTCTATTGAATTCTATCAAATCTATAATCTTTAATTACACGTGTTGAGTTTAATGTCTTTTTTTTTTTCTTTTGCGTCGTCAAGATGATCCAAAGACATCTGGAGGAAGTCGGAGAGAAGCAGAGAGACCTGGAGGAAGAGGAGTGTCTATAGAGAAAATCATAAGAGGAGAAACAGGTACTAAACAATACATGAACACACACACACACACACACTTTACAGAGGTCTCTGAGCCTCAGTGAGACATAACAACTCCACTGTTAATGTCACATCTCTTCACTGTAACACCTCGTTCAGTCTTGCCATACACCTCAAAGGAATTCCTCTGTGAAAGCCTCATTCTTCTTCTCCTTCTTTTAATTTCCGTGGCTGACACTTCTCAGACCTTTAGAAAGAAATACGCTGCTTTGTTATCCCGATCTGGTTAAAAGCCTCAACGTACAGTTAATGGCTGTACTCACAATAGACAGTGAGACTATATTGTTGCTTCATCTTTGTACAGTGCAGGGCTTTGGCTGTGTTCCTGTGAAGAGTGGAGTCTTTTCAGGTCGATACAAAGAAGATAACCCAGTGCATGTGTTTGACGTTTAATTCCAGTACAACTTCGTCTCTGGAAGTGTTTTTTTTTTTTTTTTTTACACAATCCTCATAAGACTCTGAAATATGTTATATGTTCTTTCTTCTCTGTCCTCCCTGTCTCAACCTTGTTGCATTCATCCATCTTGGCCTTCCCCTTCCTCCATCTCCCCACCTTCCTCCTTGCAGAGTCTCCTCAAAGTGAGGACGACGAGGCCCAGCTCTACCAGACCTGGTTTACACTTGTTCTGGAGAAGAACCGGTTGGCCCGCTACGAGTCCGAACTCATGATCTTGTAAGTTACAGCATATGCTCTCACACATGACAGAGCACCTTACATCTACCCAGGAGTGGTCACCCAATTTTCCTCCTTTGTCTTAGTGCCCAGGAGCTCGAGCTGGAGGACACACAGAGCCGACTTCAGCAGGATCTACGAAGCAAAATGGCGGTGGAGGGTAAGAGACGAACACACATAAAAACACACGAGTCGATAATCAGATGTGACAGAACACAAACGTCTTGCTGCTTTACCCCCACAGACACAAAGAAGAGTGCCTCGGAGCTCCAGGAGGAGCAGGAGATCCTGGCAGAGATCATGAGGACGGTGGAGAAACGGGACATGTTGGTGTCGATCCTGGAGGAGCAGCGGCTGAAGGAGAAGGCCGAGGACCGGGACCTGGAGAGCCTGGTGTTGTCCAAGGGCTACGAGTTCCACTGGGCCCAGGGAGACGACAGCTGGGGGCAGGAGAAGCTGGAGTGTGAAGATTGAAGAGCAGGAAGAAAAAGCAAAGGGTGAAAAATGTTTGACCCCAGTAGTTTGTGTGTGGTTTGTTTGCATGAAGCAAAAAAAAAAAAAAAAAAATCTAGATGAAGATGACAGAAGACAACGGCAGGGAGACTTTGTCTTTTCACTTCTTTCACATTGTGCTGGTTTGCAGACTGGAAATGGAGCCTGAGCTAATGACTTCCTTTGCAGCCACGAGGGTTAATAACATCTCTGCCATTAAGGTTATTTGACCTCTGTGCTCAGAGGTGTAATCGGTCACGGCCCAGGCTGACACTGACCTGCTGAAAATGGCTGTACAATATGATTAACCACTGCTAACGGTAATAATAATAATAATAATAATGATTTGACTGCCTTGTAAAACCGATGCACACTTCATAAACCAAACTGACTGCCTAATCAACATCTGCTCCACATGGTTGCTCGCCTTCAGATTTGTTTCCACTGCAACGCTGTATCTTCTCACTGGATAGCACTTACCCACACACTAACCCTGAAGTTGTGGTGTTTGTGAACTGTTTTAAATTTGTGTCATGACTCCAGATGTGTTGTGTCTAGTTCGCTGTTGTAGCTGTTTGTGTAAGTGTGCGCTCTCTGGTGCATATTTTAATTGTTTTGGTTTTTTTTTCCACTTTGTGTTGGAGTACTGTTAATAAAACTATATTGTATTCACACCCAGACGCTGATAACTAATTTGTGGTCAGCTGGTAAGAGACCAGGCAAGCGACATAATCCAAGACTGAAACGCATGCTGGAAGTTACTGCAGGTTGTTGACATGGCCACGCCCCCAATCGATCGATAAAATCAGTCGGTCGTGGTCAAAGATGTGACAAGCCTGAAAGGTGTGAGTGGATTTATCCCACTCTGTCAATTAAACTGTGACTGTTTTAAAGGACCTAAGTGTAAGCTACTTAGCCATTAGCAATGACAGCTGTTTATTTACTATGTTGTGAGTTATTAAGAAGCAAACTTGCCTTGTGAAATTAGCATGCTAACCAGCTAGCCTCAGTGCAGCCAGACTGTTGTCATTTTCTGATACCGAGTCACTGTAGCGTCCAGGCCACCTTGAAAGACTCTTCAGTAAGCAGCTACTAATGCTAATGTTGGCTAGGTCGCTATAGCAGAAAACAAGTAGCTCCTTTAACCTGTGATGCTTGACATGTTTACATGAGTTTTAACCCTAGTATAAGGAACCACATTTCTAGTTTAGGCTTTAACTGTTATGTTTCGATTGTGGTGTGAATAACAAAAACTGAATGCAAAGTAAGTTATGTTGTCGTGATAGAGTCTGTGTGGTGTTTCTGTTTTGTTTTGGTTTTATGCTGCTTCAAGCCTTTTGAATAATAAAAAAAAAGATTTAAATAAAAATGAATTAAAAATTTGAATAACTGTTATAATGGTTGCATCTTTTTCTACTGACACCAATTTAAGGACTCCTGTTCCCTGGCATCATATATTTTTGGTTGTATTGACACAAAACACGATTTTAGATCACAGACCTGCTTGTTTTTTGTTTCCACCGCCTGCACAGTTGCATGTATAAACAAGTTCTGCATGGACACCAAATACGGATTTACAGTGCACGAGACAGTCATGCAGCTTGTTCTGTCTCACTGTCCTTCATCTCACTTATAGGCCTTAATGTTACTCACATTTTACATTACAGTTTGCATTCTTCATCAATTCCTATTACTTCAGCTGCCTCTTTGTGCAAATCCAAGCCAGCAATACAGTTTAGCTTTGACTTTTGCTTATTTACTCATTACAAATTGAATAACAATTTAATTAGTGGATTGATAGATGATTTATACTTTTATCATTGTTTACTTATAATTTCTATTGTATAATAAGGAAATACTATAACAGTACTTTTGCTGTGACATCCCTGATCCTCCATACTGTGGCAGCCTGAATGAAAGCAGCAGGGCCCTTTTTATACACAGTCTATGGCAGGGCCACAATAAAAGCAAAAAGTCAGTGTATGTTTCCATAATGTGTCACTAAAGAACCGCTGTAAATCACGGCCTCTTGTGGTAACTGTGGCGCACCCTGATTTGTTTTGTTTTTTTTCGGGACCCCGGTCTCCCCCTCACCGGTCAGCAGCTGCGCCTCTTCCCCAAACCAACCCATCCGAGCGCCCGTTGTCCTCCACGGCCTGCTCGCCTCGCTCTCCGGGCCCTCCCACACAGAGGAGGGGCCGGGCCGCTCGCTCGCTCGCTCCAGCCAAACTCGGTGGAGAAAATGCCTGGAATTCCGTTTCCGCTTTGGGGAGTGGACGGAGATTTTTTTTTTTTTTTTAGGGTAACTTTACTTCCCAACTGACTTTCATTTCCACGTCAACTCGGTCCAGTTTTATTTGTATGTTAACAGGTCCGGATTATACTTAATCATCGTTAAACGACGATGGCTTCTTCGCCTCAGAAGTCCCCGTCCTCCCCGAAGTCTCCGACGCCTAAATCCCCGTCTTCCAGAAAGAAGGACGACTCTTTCCTGGGAAAACTTGGTGGAACTTTGGCGAGGAGGAAAAAGGCTAAAGAAGGTAGCTAGCTAAAATAACGGACGGCAAACCGTCCACCACATTTGGTGTTTCTTGTTTTTAATGTCGTGTTTTCTCTTGTAAAGATAAAGTTACTGAGATATAACAGTATTTTTCACCAGTACAAACAACAAGGACCAGTGTAACAACACTCCGTACAAACTTAAATGGACTTTACGTTTACTGATCTTCAGCCGTTAGCCGTTGAGATTTAAAAATTTGAAATCAACCTCCATTAACGACAAAGGAACAACATTCTCTATAACGTGTGGCTGCTTGTGTGTGCGTGTGTGTGCACGCGCCTCTGTGAGTGAGTGAGTGAGTGTTTTCATGGCCGCGGGCTGTGTGTGTGTGTGTATCCATGTAAGGTATTGAATCCGCTACTACTGTAATATGTGAGGAATGAAGCACCAGTAAACACAGGCCTCCTCACCCAGACTGAGGCCTCCCCCTCTCCCTGCGTTACTCCAAAATATTCATACTATTGTTGCCCCTGTTTTTTTGGGAGGAGGCGAAGGATGCAGGGTTGGTCCCCCATATGAGGTCAAAGGTCGGGGTCAGGTACAGGCGACTATCCCTGCCTTGTTCATGAGCATGATGCTGCTGCTGTTGCACCTCACCTCATTGTCTTTCCTTATGTCAACAAATCTGAGGTGAATACTTCAGCACCCCCCCCCCCATTTTTTTTTTTTTAAATGCCTCCAATTGTATTTATAGTCGTGCAGGGGCGCTTTGGAAATAATTAGACTTCAGTGTGTTTGACATTCACTGTTAAAGGGCAGGTTTTATCACAGAATGAGAAAGGTCTCTTGCAATTGGATGATTACTTGGTGTCATTCAGGATGCTGTTGCACAGCTGAGCCCCATTTTATGTTGTCTTTGTCCACAGCATGCAATCGCATTACGTCCATTCCACACCGGCTCACGTTCACCACACATACACACCACATGTACACACACACACACACACACACAGCGCCGTGTGTGTGTGTGTGTACTGTGTTCTATATGATTTGATGGAAAACGTGGGACGGTCGCCCCTTGTGTTGACCATTGATTAAATTTAAGTCCCTATGACGTCCATGGCGGTCACTGGTAATGGCGAAGGAGAGATGTGCACATCGGTTTGAGCAGCAGTAACGAGCTGGTGGAGAAAAAAAGAAGAAGAAAAAGAGCGTATAAAGGATGAGAAAGGGGAAAAGAGAGCAATAGGATGGAGACGAGATGGGTATGAGAGGGGAGGAGAAGGTCAGGAGGTTTTACAGCATCAGCGAGGGCTGTGCGTTGGATGCAGATGGACACCAACTGTGTGCAGACTAGAGCACATAAAACCGGAGAGGTAATATATATATAATCCTATATTGTCAGTGGAAATAGAGCAAATATTAGACTTTTATACTGGAGTCAGGTTTTATATGACGGACTAGATGGAGGATGAGCTGCAGGGGAGAGAGCTGGAGCTGCTAGCCAGGAGAGGATGCTTGGTGCTGGTGGACGGAGACTGACAGACATGGGCTGTGGAGCGCTCTGCCCTCCAGGTAGGATGCGTGAAATCTTCTCGTGCTCACGCGTGGTATTTGACGTGGTATTTTTTTTTTTTATTGTTACCCTTTTATTTAAGCAAGTGCATGGATGGGTATTCTCGTTTTATGACACTGTCCCAGAGGGCGGATGGATGGACGGACGGGGGCGGGCGGGGGGTGATGCACAGTGAGGACACCGAGGACGCGTGTGAATCATATTTTGTCTTTATATGACAACAAATCAAATCTGAACATATATACACACACACAGTCTACTGCTGAACATACTTCCTGTAATAACAGCTCTCCTGGGTTTTCACATATTTGGCTCATCAATAAATAGCACAGGTGATAGGTACAGTAGCAGGAGGCTGTGCTAATTGGTATGGTGTGAGTGCAGAACAGATGTATTGCCATGCGGGTCTGTGAACTGACTGACAGTCGCTATAAAGGATCTATTTTCACTCCTCTTAACGCTCATCATCCACTGGGACATTAAACCTTTTGTTCAACATTATCTTTCCTGTTTTTACTTTTCATTTCAATCGCATGTTTTTCCCATTATTTACATTTACACATATGGAAAATCCACATGATGAGCAGCCGTGTCCAAACAATGATGAAAACTTAAAGGTTGGTCACAGTATCTAACGTCAGCCGATGTTAACGAATGGTTATTCCAGACCAAATAAGGCTTATGTTTATGAATGTGTCATTTCCTCTCTTTAAAAGGGGTCATAGGTCACATTAACCCAGCCTTCGTAAACATGGCTGCCGGCTGTCCATTCATACTTAGTCTGGTTGTTTAGCTGTTTTGAGTTCTTTTATTTCACTTTTCGTGCAAGGTCCCCTCTAACAAGACATCTCAATTTGGGACGCCCCAATTGATCGATTGATTAGTACATCAGCATTTACCAGTTGTGTTGCGTAGTCCCGCCTCCCACCCTTTTTAATGCACCAGTGCATGACAGTCATGGCCACACAACTAAACAACATGCCGGCCCAGTGAAACTTTTACAAAGAGCACGAGACTGATATATAACAAACGCCATCTGCAATACAGGCCACAGACGACATGGTGTATAAGCTGTTGATCAGCTGTTCTCATTCATATTTGATCAGTATTGGTGCCATTGTTAAGGAGATTTAAGCTGCAGAAAAAAAACAATCATAACTGTACGCACTGTTTTTATTGATGTTTCTTGATACAACACGAGCGCCTAGTACCTACATAATGGTTTTATTGCTGTGTGTCTTTGTGCAGTTCAATAACTGAGTCTGTGTGTGTGTGTGTGTGTGTTTTTGATGTCAGGAGTTGCCATGTAGCGTAGGACTAATTTTATATCTATTGTATCCTGGAGACTTGAGCGCAGGGGCGTGTGGGTGGTAATTTACAGAATGAAAAGAGTGTGGTTGGTATGTGTAACTCTGTATTCTCATACACCCCTGTGTCATGTGAAGTGTGTGTGTGTGTGTGTGTTCATGTGGACATGCTGCACTGTGGATGGTGTTGATTAAAAGGATGTTGTTCGAGTGAAGGCAGAGAAATGCACAGGATGTTCACTCCATGATCCCAACAGCACACACACACACACACAGATCAGCAGTCATCAAATATCTGACACTCTGTGAGAAGAAAGTCATGCTGGGCCTCTGTCAAGCCCGCTGAGAACCAGGAAGCAACACCATTCGCTGCTAGTGTGACCTCAAGTAGGTCTCTGTCTGCGGAGGGTCTGCTAATGGTTGCCCTTGGATTCAGGGGAACATTTAGGGATCCAGTATCGTCTTTCTGATTGGTCGGCTTTTTGACAGCTCTTGTCCTGGTTTCATTTGGCCATAAGGTAAAGCACCTTATGGAAAAATATATAAGACTGGCTGTGTCACTGTTGCAGAGAAAACACGAGGTGACGTTCCTGACATCTTGTCTGTGTGATCTAAGTGACTCTGATGCTTCTTTCTCACAGTGTCTGAGCTTCAGGAGGAGGGAATAAATGCCATCAACCTTCCTCTCAGCCCCTCCCACTATGAGCTCGACCCTGAGGACACAATGCTTGGTAAGCCACTACACTCACAGTGCACGTTGCACACAATAACATAGGCTGTAAGTTATCTTAGTTATTGATGGTTTGAAATGTTTTTTTTTTTTTCAGTTAAGGTCAATTTCAAAGCTGGTGACAAAAGTTCAGTGTGTTTAAAAGACCGCCGACAGTCAGTGGATTAAACACAGTCTTTTCTGGACTTAACTAAAACACATGCAATGAATATTTATGTCATAATATTTACTTGGTGTAGATTTGCAGAGCCTGTGGACGGTGCCAGTAGGTCAGGTGAGGAGGAGACGGTGCAGTGGACCTGCGTAGATCTTAATGCTTTCAAACAGGAGAGGAGATGGGAGATGGTCTCCCAGCTCTGGCGTTTGGCAGCATCGTCCGCTCCATCTCCATATGCACTGAGCTAATCTGACAAGTGTAGCTTTGCCAAACAATCAACACACTAACCGCGCAGCCAAACCTTTCTGCAGGGGAACAACAAACACTTTCAGTTTTATGTTCTGTCACATGCGCCAGGACGTAAACTGTTGTTACACTGTGTTCAATCATGAGGACCAGGAAGAGCTAATAAACAGAAACAAATGGAGCGCTGAGCTGGATGTCCTGTGGGAATTATACCTGTGTAGCACCACTTGGTCACATCATACATTATCTCTGTATGAAGGACAGAAAATGACACAAGTCAAAATAAATGAGTCGGAAATGACTTTACAGTCAACACAACAACACAACAGATCCATCCGATCGATCGCATCACTACAGACGTACAGGTATAAATACATATATTGATGCATTTCAACAATAAATCTTGAAATCCCTTAAATAATTCAAGAAATAAATGAATCTAAAAAATGGAGAAGTAGTAGAAGTTGCATACGTGTATCTATGTATTTAATGCTGTTATTCATCCTTCATATGTCAAGACATGACTCAGATGATAAGAACCCATCAGTCAGTCGTCGCCATGAGCAGCTCTTTAACAGGAAGAAACCTCCAGCTGAACAATAACACAGTGACAGGGGCCTGTCCAAACCCTGTCGGTCTAATTAAGTCGCTTACTGTGTAGGAAATGACTACAATGCACAAATTACTAGTCATGTCACCGTGGGCCTCTGGGGCGTCATGGGAACTGTTTGTCTTTATGATGTTGCTCATGCTGTTTTTTTTATTTTTTTTTTTGCTTTGTTCTTTAACATTTATCCTGTTTCCACTCGTCCATTAGAGGAGAATGAAGTCCGCACCATGGTGGACCCCAACTCCAAGAACGACCGCAAACTGCAGGAGCTCATGAAGGTAAGGTTTTAAAAACGACACGGTCTGCGTTAGCTACACTTTGTTTCAGAGTTGTATATCACCGGGTTTTGTAATAACCAGCGTCAGAGGATGTAATTAAGTAAAGATAAAAAAAAAAAACACACACACAGCGTGTCACAGAATGAGTCAGTGTTTAGATTTGGAGTACTAACAGCTCATCACACTGAACCTCAGGTGGTGGTGAGATGCTGTGACATAAAGAGAAAGCAAAACAAAACCTCCAAATTGTTTTGCATATACATGAAATTGGAGAGCAAGTGTTTCGTCAGGGGCGTCGTTGTATTAAGCTTTGTACATTAAATCAAGACATGGTGCATTTCCTTCACAGTGTGTCTGTTATTGTCCCACGCAGGTGTTGATCGACTGGATAAATGACGTTCTGGTGGGAGAGAGGATCATTGTGAAGGATCTGGCTGAAGATCTGTATGATGGACAGGTGCTGCAGAAACTGTTTGGTGAGGAATTGAACCTGGAACATGTGGACCCCTGGAGAGAATATAGGAATGTACCTGCTGCTTGGTGCATGTGTTTGTCACGTCCGTTGATATTAATCCATGTGTCTTCACCTGTGTTTCAGAAAAGCTGGAGGGTGAGAAGCTGAACGTGGCCGAGGTGACCCAGTCGGAGATCGCCCAGAAACAGAAGCTGCAGACAGTTTTAGAGCGAATCAACGACTCGCTCAAACTCTCCACCAGGAACATCCGCTGGAACGTGGACTGTAAGAAACATCTCCTCATGTTTCGTTCGGTGATCTGCTCTCGTTTTAATCTCACACTCTTTTCCACACTCATATACTTTGTAGTTTTCTTTTCCAGTAACTCCTGTCTCTCCATATGCAGCCCTCAGTCTGTTACACTCACCTGTGCTGTTGACGTGCAGTGTGAAATAACACTTTTCTAAAACATTCGATCTTCCAGTTACTTAGATTTGATTGTGATGAAATTGAAATTTGGAGATCTTTTCAGACGGATTAATCTTCTGGCCCTCAGTTACTTAAAAGACTTAGTGAAACACAATATACTGATGAGTGAAGCTTGTAGAGACGAGATGAGACATAACTGATCCCTGTGGGATGAATGGGCGCCTGCAGCCGAAAGACTAATTAACAGAGAAGGGGAAATAAACACAGGGGTAAAGATTAGAAGATAAAACTACATAAACATCACTGAATCGTAGGGATTATTATTAGTCTCAGATGTCTTTTGTGTTGCATGTGCAACAAAAAGCATAATACTTGTAGTTTTTTCACATGTTATTGATAGCAGATGCTTATTACAGGTTTTTCAAGCAGCGAGTGTTCTCACTGTGATCTGATCTTCTCAACGCCCCACAGAGCCTTGCTGAGCGTCGAGATAGTCGTCCTCCACACTGACTGTCGGTGTTGTGCACGTCGCGGCAGGATATTGGAGTGTGTTTTTTCTCTGCGTGTGTTATAATCATTTTGGTTTCCCAGTGTTTGCTGTTGGCTACAGCGCACAATACACTTTGGTATATTTGTATAAAGAATAAACCTCATAATCCTCCCAAATATAAACCTGCAGGCAGCATAACACTTAATTTTTCTGTGATTATTATTTTGATGCTGCGTGTGTGTTGTTACAGTAAAGAAACAGAACTCTACCAACTTGTATATCGGGGAGCTAACAGGTAGCAGGCACCGTTTGCCGTGCACAGGAAGCGTCGAGGGCAGCGAGTCTCTGCGAGAGCTGGTATCAGCAGCGGTCCAATCAAGTGCAGGGAACAGTTTGTTCATATTTGTAGTACTGAACAGTCTCTTCACTGCACACTCACAGCTGCTGCGGAGAATCTCTTTCTATCTGCTCGTCGTTGTCGCACAAAGCTCAGTCTCGTTCATATGGCTTCGAGTTAGTGTGATGATAAATCAGAGTCGAGTCGACGTGAGAAGGTGAAAGCTTTTATCAGTGGGCAACACCTCTGAGTGAACTTAGTGTAAACGTGCTGTTGAAGGTTTTTATTGGAAAGATGAACGATCTCCTCCAGGTTCATATCAGACTCTGAAAAACACCAGAACCAAAGATCAGTTTGATTATTTTTGACCAGCTCTCCCGGAGCAGCCAGCCCAGAGCCAGTGCAGAATAACAGACATCTGTGGCCATGATCACTGCTGATCAGAGTTCAGTGTTTCTCACCACATATAAAGCACTTCATTCTTTGTCAGATTTGATACATGAATGTGCTTTAAGAGCAGGAAAACAGACTCAAGGTATTCACATCTTGCATTTACTGAAGTGTTACTTTCAGACAGACGGGTTAGTGATTTCGCCGCCTCAGACCGGCTCATTTCAGCTTCTCAGAGCCTCTTTATCTCAGCGTTGGCAGGTATTCGGCCAGATGAGTGTCATTACAGTACAGAAATACCAAATATATGAGCTAAACCAACACCGAGGTGAGAGATGTGCGTCACACAGACAGTGTTTCCTCTTCAACCTCTCGACGTAAGCTTCGAAAAGAAAACCACACACACACACACGTGAAGCATCCAGCATGTTACTGAGATACAAGCCAGGAGGAAACATGTGAAGTCTGAGGCAGAAGCTAAAGGGCAGTTTCACTGTGTAAGACTGAGACACAGAGAGAAAAAGCTTTAAGATTAGGAGCAGCATTGATTTTTTTTTTTTTGGATCATGACAGAAAGGCCACATCAAACAAATTCAAACCAAACAATGTGACATTCGTGAATCCAGCTCCACCAGAGGTTTTGTCTGTGAAAAGCTATTTTGTGTGAGATGTCTTCAAAGTCTGTGTTCAGTGAATAAGGTGGAATGTGAATGTGATTTCGCTGTCCATTTATTTGAGGAGCTTTCATTTTATCAATACGCTTTTGTCCCCCCCCCCCTTCAGATCGTGTAGGAAAAAAAGTTATTCCTCATGTATGTAACTTTTATGTGGAACCTTTTATGCAGGGAGGATCAAATGGTTTTATGAAGGCCGTACGCTTGCACGCTGTCATTCGCCGTCGCCACGGTGCATCATCAAAGGCTTCCTTCAGACACTTAATTGATCCTGATTGTTTAGTGTATCCGACGGTAAATCCTGTTTGTGCGCTTCACTGAAGACGCGTCGCTGAGTGCTGAGCGTGAATGAGTGGGCTCTCAGCGGTGCACACATGATTTAGAGGCTCTGCACAAAAGCGTTCTTTTGTAATAGCGCTCCATGACAACTTTTTTGGCGTCTTGTGTTTGTATTTACCGTTAAAGTTTTCCTGACCTTGTCTCATAAAGTTTTAATTCTAAATTCCAGGGCAGATGGAAAAATAATAGAAAATATGTTGCGTGTTATTTAGCAATCTAAGGCCTGGAGTGAGGTATTCACTTCATTATAAAAGATACGAAACATAGAAATTAAAAAAATAAAAAAATAAATAGAAAATGCCGTGAGTGAGTAACGTGTCTGCACATTAAAAAGCGGATGAAAGCAACTTTTCTTTTTGTTTGTTCAGAAATGTTAGAGACATTTAAGGTTTTATTGTCGACTACATAAGAAGCACAAGACGTCAATACTGCAGAAAGAGCCTGCAAGACAAAGGTTAAAGAGGTGATAAAGAAAATTGATTGAAATGTCAGAAGCGATCAGGCTGGAGTCTCGTTTGTCACCTGTTTGCATCATTTATTGATTGTTCCGTTTCTAATTGTGATTTATATTTTATCGGTTATTGACACTGTCTGTCTCCGTCTTCTTTCCTCCACACCAGCCGTTCACGCCAAGAGTATAGTCGCCATCCTGCACCTGCTGGTGGCGCTGTCACAACACTTCAGAGCACCAATCAGATTGCCCGACCACGTCTCCATCCAAGTGGTCGTCGTCCAGGTGGGTGTGACGATGTCCCTGATGGCGGGGGGGGGGTATAACTCCATCTTTGACTTTTTTTTTTCCCTCTCTGTCTTTATGTGTCACCATCTGATCTGTTCTTCTCAGGCACATTGAATCACTCATTTACACCCTGTCGTCCTTCTGTATGTGTTTCAGAAAAGAGAGGGCATCCTTCAGTCCAGACAAATTCAGGAGGAAATCACAGGCAACACAGAGTAAGTACCCTCAAGCCCTCGGACTCGGTCTTACACCGCACAGCAGCAGGGAGATGTAAAGCTAATGGATGTTATCACTGGTGAAAGAGAGAGAGAGAAGAAGGTGTTTCTCTATCACCAAGAAAAAAAAGTGCTTCATAAAGATGTTTTGTGAATCTTTCACATCCCATATTATCGGCTGTAGATTGACGTCACTAATCCCAGTGACAGGACACGAGACAGGAAGTGACATAACCCTACCCTGTGTTACTTTATTGATTCTCGGGGGTCAAAGTTCACAGGTATTAGAAAGTTTGCTTGATTCGGTGAAACTATATTTTTGAATCTGTTGGACCAGTGAAGGTGAAACGATGTCTCTCACCTCTGTTGGCCAGTTCACACACGTCAGTGGCTTGGTGTTATTTTTTTTTAAACACATCATATAGCAACACAACAACAGACATTTGGTCCAAAGGCGGCAAAAGAAACTTCATCAAACTTTTAAACTCCACGTAACTTCTGTCGTCAGGAGTTTCTCAGTCAAAAATCATAACAAGATGGTGTTTGGTTATGTTGTGAAGCAGTGTGGGATCATGGGATTTGTTGTCTTAGCCACCACCTTGCTCTAAGCTTCTCCCGGTCGTCCAGGATGTGCTGTCCTCAATGACGAACAAAAACAGGAGATTAATGTTGGAACACATGTGTTAGACGTGTACGTATTATCACTATAGTGACGGTCAGGACGGTTTTTGGCCTTTTCTGTTGAAAGCACACGTTTGGATCCTGTTTGACGTTTCTGTTCTGTAAAATGCAAAAAATTCAAAAAAAGCTCCAAAATCTTATCTCCTCTACGAAAACTGTGCTTCGTATAGTCTGTGCCATGGCAAACAGGCAACCATTGTACTTCAAGAAGAGATGTGATGGCACCCTTAGCTGAATTAGAAAATTTAAATCACACACACACACACACACACACACACACTCTGCCTTGGTCTCTTCTTCTTTGTCACTGAGAGGCTGTCCTGCAGCCTGACAGCAGCAACGAGGGAGATAACAGCAGGCCAGCACACACAAGCACACACATTTTGTCATGGTAGATAGATACACCATTAATAACACACACACACACACACACACACACACAGAGGCTCGGATACACTCACATGGTCACAGTGAAAATACGGTTATTACCACCAGGACCATTGCCCAGACTTGCCTGCCTTTGCCATCACAGATTACACCATGAATGTGTGTGTGTGTGTGTGTGTGTGTGTGTGACTGCCATTTCTTGCTGGCCTGCCCACTGCGATATCGCTTCCTCTGGGACGCTCGCACTACAGCGTCCCCCCTACGCTCCAAAAAAAACCCCACCTGACCCGGTCCAACAGCCGCAGCCTCCAACGCGCGAACGTTGTAATAACACGGGCTCCTTCCATTCCCATAGAAAACCAACGCGGGCCGACAGGCACGTCTTCATTCATTGTATTAACACCCAGCTGCGTGTCCCGTCCTGCTGCTGGGATTACTGCATTGTGCTGTAGTATGTGGTCATTGTGACCGTCCCACTGATGATACCCAGGCTATTTGAATACCCGCGGTGTACCTGTGTTTACTGTTAATCAAATTATACCCCCGCTACATTATTGTATTGTCATTTCTCTGACATAATCCCTCCATTCTCTACATTCCTCTGTGATTGACTTGGACCCACTCGTCTGTTATTTTCTCTTGTTTTCTATGAATAATCTAGTGTGAAATTGTCAATGAGGAGAAATGGCCTCAGAGTTGTGTGTCATGACGAGGCCCGTCTCCTCTCTTTGACTCTAATTTCTCACTTCTCTCCTCCTTTTCAAAGGGCTTTCTCTGGCAGACACGGTATGTTCCTTTTCATTTTTTCTGCTCCCGTTTTGAGGAATTTTCACGTTTCCTTGTCCCGTCTTTCCAGTCACTAATCTGTTTGGTTTATTCTCCGCAGAGCGCGACGCGTTCGACACCCTGTTTGACCACGCTCCAGATAAACTGAATGTTGTCAAAAAGGTACTGGAGCTTTGCAGCAGCACAACGAATCTATCAGCCACGTCTGGCGCTTTACAAACACGACTACATGAATCAAACTCACCTCACTGATCCTGATTAGGAAGAAATCCTGGAAAATAGACACATGTAGAGATCCTGTCCGTGGTGTCGACTCAGAGCAGTTCACCACTGGATTAATCAAAAATAATCACAAATCCAGGACGTAATGTAACTGTGGTGATGTTACTGTCTCTGTTTGCAGCCACGTAGCCGCCCTGCTAATCCAGTAAAATAATGAGCAGTCGCTAAATCTGTGCATTAAATGCATAAAATAAAGATAAATTTGATCAGAGAGAGAAAAGCACAGTTCAAATATCCTGAGAAATGATCTGTATTAGTGTGTCTAAGGTGTGTGTGTAGCTTTGTGTACATTACTTCACCAGCTTCTGTTCTTATTGTTTTCTCAGACATTGATCACATTTGTGAATAAACACCTGAACAAGCTCAACCTGGAGGTGTCTGAACTGGACACACAGGTACAACACACACACACACACACACACACACCTCTACATGGTCAGAGTTGGTGTGTTGACCTCAGTGTGTTGCTGTGTGTCAGTTTGCAGATGGTGTGTACCTGGTGTTGCTGATGGGGCTGCTTGAAGGATACTTTGTGCCGCTCTACAACTTCTTCCTCACACCAGAAAACTTTGACCAAAAGGTAAAGTCCGGTTGTTTTTATACGTCACCATCAGAAGTAAGAGGACGACAGCAGATGTGATCTTCACATCCGTCACTAGTGACGCCCCATTTTCACTGAAATGTGATTGGTAGCTCCTCCTTTCACCACTCAGGCATAAAACACTGCTGCGTGTAGAGCAGGTCACATCATTAGGGCTCATGATGTAGCAGTGAGCCTTCAGTTCGACTCCTGCCTGTCTGTCCTCCACCTCCACAGTCTAAGGCATAAAACGAGATGAAAGTATAAGAACCATAACTCTGTTTACACCGTCAGAGCTTTCAGCCCCGCTGCAGTTTCTACCTCCTTCATCTAAAGTAAACACCTTGAAGTTAAAGTTGAAAGTCGCCACAACTCAGGACGCCTCTGTGTCTCGGACTGAATGTCTTACATCTGTTGTTATTTACAGTTAACGAACAGTGACCTTTGGGCCCGTTGTCAATCGGCTTCACGACTTCAACAACATACGCAAAGGCAACGGCTGAGATGGCGCCCTGTAGCTCTGGGGGCTCCCCACCACATTAGTACATTCGCTCTTTTCTTTCAGAGGTCCGTGTGAAACAGGACTGCGGCTCGTCTCCGGTCTTGACCTATACTTTAAGACACACACTCCTAAATCAATACTCCCCCATTTCTGAGGAGCCTCATGCACTTGCAGCCAGGACTCTCTCTCCTCTCAATAGCGTGATAAATGCCATCCGTTCTCCCCAGAGCCCATTCAGTGCGGAGCCATCTCTCCTCTCCATTGGCCTCTGTAGTTGTGCACTATTCTGAACAGGCAATCTGCGGAGACACCACAGTAGCCTTTTGTTTGGGTCTTGGCCAGCAGCCCCTGCCAGGCTGCAGAGCAGAATGGGCATCGCTGCCACAATGTACACAACTACACACACACACACACACACACATGGAGAGAGACTCCTGGCCCGGAAGAACAGGCACCAGCCCCACAGCATCTGTAATCTCCTATTGCACAGGGAAACGCTGAAGTGGCTTAGGGGCTCAGCTCTATTACTCTGTGTGTGTGCATGTGTGAGAAAGAGAGAGAGAGAGAGTGTGTGTGTGTGTGTGTGTGTCTGTTCGAGGGCCTGGAGGCCTATCGATGATACACCAGGGGCCGGCTGTGAAAAGTAGCATGAGGCATCAAGAAATCACTCCTGCCTCTGCTCGGTACATCTCTACTTAAGGCTCATTCTCTTCCTGTCTTTTTTGACTCTATTAGACGGCTAAGGTCATGCTTATCACACAATAAGCCCTTGTTGGGCAAAGCTTTTAGTACTTCACAGCGGGGCGAGCACACACACGCGCACAGATACAATGGGCCGAGTACAAAACAAAAAAACAAAAAAAGAAAAAGTCTTTCAGAGATTTCGCCCTCTTGTTTTCCTCCTCTGTTGCAGTTTTTTTTCCTCCTCTTCCTCCACAGAGACAGAAAAACAAGACGAGGTCCATGTTTCGAAAAGCCAGTCGCTGCATTATCAGTTTCTTAGAAAATCCCCCACGTATGACTCTCTCTATTCCAGCTGCATTAAACACAACGCCATCATAAACACTCTCTGTCCATTCAGCTCCACGTTCAGTCACATTGTGTAAGTGCCACTTCCTTGGAGTTGGGAGGTTTTTGAGTGACACTGGTGACATGTGTCCTTTGATAAATGAGGCCGCAGAGTGTTTGTGCAGCTGCTGGAGGCTTATGGTCTTACAGAACAGAGCCCTGTTGTGTTTGTCCACACAGGAAGCTGCGGTAACGCGACTGAATCACCCTGCACTGTACTGTGGGATTAAGCAACCAGTTTTCTATGGGCTCTTATCAACCCAGTGTGTGTGGTGGTGTGTGTGTGGTGTGTGTGTGGTGTGTGGTTTGTGGTTTGTATTTGCCCACATGTGTCTGTATGTGTGAAGTTGAGGCAGGGAGTGTCCTAACAGACTTGTCCATCTCTGTCCAGGTCCACAACGTGTCCTTCTCCTTCGAGCTGATGCAGGACGGAGGTCTGGAGAGACCAAAGCCCCGACCAGAGGGTGAGACACATTGAACACACGTGTACTTCACATCCTTCACTGCTTGGTACAGTGGTTGAGTAGTGATGGACAGGGACGTGTACCGTGTTCAGTCTTCTGTTGTCACTCTTTAGTTTCCAATCCTCTGACCTTCATCTCCATTACGACAGATAAACAGCTGTAATGACATGTGTCATTATAACTAAAGGAGGAAGAGGAAGAAGTAAATGATGGATAAAGACAGAGGAGCCAGAGATGGAGGACTGGGAGTGTGAAGAGAGTGTGTGACCCCTCGAAATGGTCATTTAACTGAAGATTGTTAGGGTCAGAGTGACAAAGACTGGAGGGGAGTGTGTTGTGTGTGTGTGTGTGTGTGTGTGTGTGTGTTTAACAGCAACAGAATAATTGACGCTGTGACGCTGTGACATGTGATTATCATCGTCAATAAGAAGAGATTTTAAAAAACAAGCTAAAGAAGGAGGAGCAGGACCTCCCTCTCAGTTTATGATACAAACTCTAACTCTTGTTTTCCTTTCTCTGTCTTCAGACATCGTGAACTGTGACCTCAAATCGACACTACGCGTCCTCTACAACCTCTTCACCAGGTACAGAAACGTAGACTAAGCGTAGAGAGAGAGAGAGACAGACAGAGAGAGAGGGGAAACACTTTTTTTATGGACCACGAGCTTAAAATAAATAATACTGTAAGTTTTTCCTTTTGACTTGTTGTAGAAATCAGATTTTATCTGAATGCATGCGTCACGTTTTGTATCCGCTGAACAATGCACCACATGAATCTGTTTGTTTTTGTTTTGTTGTTTTAACTCCTGCAAAGACATGAAGCTCTGTATTGTAAACGTGGCTCTGCTCTGCAGTGCTGCAGACACCTGTGAACTAAAGAGGCCAATATTCACACAGTTCACTCACCATGTAACAGCACGGAGAGATTTTAGATGAACAAGTCGTATGTTTTTAGAGTCAGAGACAAATTTTTTTACCTGTATTTACTGTTTTCATTTTCACATTTATTCTCTCTCTGCTTTTGTTTAATGTCGTTCATAAGTGCCTCTTCTGTCCATGTGATCACTGTCAGCAGACAAAGTCTTAACGCTCCAGGTTTCCTTTTTAACGTGGAGGACATTGAATTTTATAAATATATAAATATTTGACCAAAGTTCTGTTGCTGTAGGACGTTAGAAAGGCTTTACTCCGCAGACCACTTTAAAAGTCTAATGTGTGTCTTACTTTTTTAATTAAGATACATGAGCATTGTATAATCACTGCTGTTTGTGCCATAACACACACGATATATATATATATATATATATCATATTTTGAATACTCCTTCCTGGCTGAATGACAAATGAATATTTTAAATATTTTAGACAACCAATTGTATGTTTTGTTGTAGTTTCAAGGCGCTCTCACGTCTTCAGAGGAGAAACACACTCTACTATGTATCTATTTATGTTTAATGCATTACATTCAATAAACTGTTCAGTCCCTGAATGTGGCTGCTTTTTTTTTTTTTGTCAAAGGAAGCGAAGAGGAATGCATTTTTTTGGTTCCAGTTTTTGTGACACAAAACACAAGTGTGATTTTTTTTTTTTTTTTTTTTTTTTTTTTTTGGATTGAGACGCCGTGTGAAAGCTTTCTGACGTGGACGATGACCCCAGCACGAAGAGATCGGACAGTTACCAAATGGATGAAAATATTTATTTGTTGGTTCATTTTTTTTCTTTTTTTTTTCATTCACACATTCCACGATAGCTTTTGAAAAGGTGAAGGTGGAGTGTGTGTGTGTGTGTGTGTGCACATCGTTTGAGAGACCTGTATCTAGCTGTGATAGTTAATGGGTTTAGGTCAGAGGTCACCAACCATCACAGTCTACTGGTAGATCTTTTACAGACAAAACCAGAGAAGCGTCCGTAGCTGGGGACGAATGCACCCTGAGTACATGCAGGCTTTTTGCTACGTGGCGACAAAATCTGTTTGTAAACAGAGCCTTAAAGGGGCGGGGCTTTGTTTCTGTCATACAAGCTGCAGTTCCACCTTCAACTACAATGGCAAGGTGGCGCTGTTTGTATTTTTCCTCATCATCTCCACAGGTAGAAGACGAAGCAACAATAGAAATGCTTTCATTAAATTCATTAAACGCTCTAAGACTTTAGTTGTTTGTTGTGTCAGTGAACAATATAGTGAATTTAACGATTCTCAATATAATTTAATTAGCATTCAGTGTTGAAGTTTTTTTGACTAATGAACAAAACAGGTTCCTCTCTTATTTGAAACAAAGTGTGATCGATCATGAAAATCTGAAATCAGGAAGTTGTTGTGGCTTTCAGACTTTAGTTACAGTGCACTCCTGGTACGGTAGCTGTGAGAGGTCAATCCTCGAAAACACATGACGTCAACATGCTACAAACTCAGAAAACAACTTCAGTATTTGACAACACGTGCTCTGTAAAAAACTCAGAGCAGAGCAGAAGTGTTTGTCGGGACAGACCAGGCTAAAGACTGATGCTAAGCTAATAATGTATCTTTCTCACTTATTTTGAAAGACCACTTACATGTCGCCGTCTTCATAACTTCACACATTAACTCGGTCCACCACTTTTTTTGTCCCCCAGGAACACTTGTGTTGTGAGTTTTTTGGAAAACGTGTCGTCACATCGATGACGCTGTTTCTGAATTTGTAGCATGTTTGTGTCTTTTATCGATGTGTGGTTTCTTGAGCTCTCAGGGCCACCGTAGATTAGAAATTGACATTAAGAGGTTGTTCTTTTTCTCTTCACGTTCTGTTGACATTCCCTCTGGTTGAGCTCTTCAGCTGAAACACAATGGTGACCACGGGTCCAGATGCATTATGGGATTTACTATGTTTGTTTATGTTTTGTCCTCACAGCTGTAGAAAACCGTGCAACAGATTCTGAGGGATCTGAAACCGTGTTATGATCATTTCCTCTCTGCTCCCTCGCCCAGGGAACAATTGAGCTGCTCTAGTTATTATCCCCTGCTACATTACTGTTATTGCATTACTGTTGCATTGTTGCTGCGTGCACGGGTCACATGGGGACAAACAGACGCATTCCTCTGATTAAAGACACCGCAGTAATGGAGGAGAAAGGGACGAGTGTGGCTCCTCCAAGTTTTGTCAATATCAAGAGTTAAGAAAGTGAATGAAAGGACAGTGACACACGAGGCTTTAATGGCCTTCAGCGCGTCGCAGGAGACCGTTCACTGCAGGTTAATTAACACCATGTGCTCGCTAATTAATTTACAGCAAATCATAAAGGAAATATTTGCTTTTGGGGCTTTTTTTTTTTGGTTTATTGATTTACTCACAAGAGTCTCTCCTTCAAGAAATAGTTGAAAACGGTGAATAAGTGGTTAAATTAGCTTAGCTTAGCATTAACACTGCAGTAATGTGAACACCGTAATCAATCAATCAATCAAAAAGCAGAACATAACAAAATTTTTTAGCCTATTTCCTGGATTTGCTGAACAAACTCGCTTTAATTTTAGATTTTTGAACATTTCACATGTTCAATCTTCAACAAATTCAAAACCAAAACAAAATCTAACAGAACAGTAAATACTGAATTAGAGTCCAGACACACGCCTCTTAACAGCTGATAATGTTGCTCTGAGTCAGCTGGATGTTTAAATGAGCAGCACATGAATGAATAAATGGTCTAAAAGTAATAATAATTGATTAACAATAACCTTTACTCACTCTACCACAGTTTTCAGACGGCAGCGTGTTCACTGAAAACGCTTCAATACTGAATATCCTGGATCTTCCCGACATCAAAGTTGATCTGTTAACTAAATTTGTAAACACTAACATGATCTATTGAACCACTGCATTTCCCCCGTAAACTAATTCAGTCACTTAAACTACTTTGGGTTAATTTAACAAGAATAACAGTCAGTCATCAGTTACAGCGACAACGAAACCCAGAGAAGGACGAAAACATGTTTTTTTTAAATATATATATATATGAAGTCCCAGCAGCTCCTGAAGTGCTCATCTGACCTCTGACCTCTTCATGAACCTGGGCTTGCGGGAGAAAAGACTGTTTTTTTTCTTGCAAGGATCAATAAAGTATCACTTTATTGTATTATGTGTCATTAGAGAAAAGGCTCGGCCATGTAGCCCAGTGATGTTTTGCTGCTTGTCCACTTAGGTAATGTTACAGAGTAGAGCAGGATTGCTTCATCAGTCGTTAGCGTATTGATGTTGTATGTTTATGCGCTGACATGTCTCCCTCTGCCATTATTCTCCAGAAGCTCGTCTGCAGTGTTTAGGATGAATATCTGCACAGAAAGTGTCTGACAGTATCACTTTGCCTCTCGGAGAACAAGGAACCACAGACGGAGGAGAGAGAGAGAGAGAGAGGTATTATCAGATGACACTCACAGTATATTCCATTGTGTGTGCATGTGTGTATATATACTCGCCCCATTACGACTGTGAAGTAGTCTCACAGTGAGCACTTTCAGGCACCACAATGACAACCACACACACAAGAAAAGACTGAAAACCTACTAAAAATACACTAAGAACATTAAAACACAACAAAAACGTGCACATATTCAAAACCAAACACCAAGTGCGAGTAAATTCACGCGTGAAACCATGAATTTGAGGTAAAGCTAGTGTTTCTATGTGTAATGACACTGTTGATATGATCATGTAGTAGACTGATCAGGTTTTAAACTAGTCTGTAGAAACAATCTGTATCTAGCGTCGAAGCGATCGTGACCACACCCACTTAAGAGACCAGGAAGAGGATCTTTGGTCTAGAGTGACATCTAGTGGCAGCGACGACCATCTGCAGAACCTGTTACTTTTCCTTTTAACACCTGAACGCTCAAACTTTGCAACGGTACGAGTAAGGAAACTAGATCATCATCATGTAATCGGTGTAGTTGACCCATATTTAACACGTGTCCTGCAGCTGTCGGACAGTGCAGCCGTATCATTTATCATGCGGATAATAACATAAAGGTAAAAACAGCAGAAATGACCTCTTCTGAGTGGCTCATTCATTCGCTCTCTCTCCCTCCCAGACGCTGATCAGTGCCGATCATGGAAAAGCTCGGTCCTGGAGCCGCTATCTCTCGTGTCGGCGTGACTCTCTCTATCCATGTGTCAAATAAATGTCAAAAATTCAAAGGGAGGCTTCTCTGTGCCCCCGCTCTCTAAAAAAGGAGAGCATTTAAAAACACAAAAGGAGAGGAAGCTCGGTCTACACGAAGCTCAGAGCTCCTCTCACACTCTCTATCTGACACTTTTTATTGCGCGACACACAATTGAGGTTTCATTGTGAACTTATTGTGCAAGAAAAAAAAAATGAAAAAATGGAGAGCTGTGGCAGGAGACAGGCTCCCACTGGGGCTGAGACACCACGGCCGACCGGAAACAGTTGGAATTAAAAGTAAATCTGCCTCAGTGAATAAAATGTGTTCACAGTATGGAGCTATTGGAAATGCTTTTAAAGGAGACATATGATGCTGTTCCATATGTTATAACATCCTAACAATGTTATAATGTCACATGTCCAGGCTGAACCTCTGCAAAGTTGCACAACATGAGCTATGGAGACCCTGCTGTAATCCACCAACCAGATTTCACATGGTTTCCAGTCTCTCTGAACGCTCGGTAAGGAGATCTCCATGAGATTTGTGCAAAACTTGACGTCAGGTTTTACCGTGCATTAGGACGAATGCACAAACTGCAAGGGATCAGCCCGAAACATGCCCAGGACGCACGCCCTCAACCGGCCAGTGGCCAAAACAAAGCGTTTCAGGAAGCGGCTGCATAGCAGCTGAAATCGGGATTTTTCTTGATCCGTACGAGACAACGAAGGAGTTTTGGGAGCTGAAAATCATGCGGAATGACTCTGTAGGTGTTCAGGAAAAAAGCAGTAAAATATGCAGAATATGTCTCATTTAAATTCCATACCCTTTAAAATGTGCACACACACAATGATTCCTTCTCCCGGCTCGTTATTGTCCTGAACGCTACACTGTGGAGCTTTTGACCGTTCGTAGTATAATAAAGTCACAGCAAAAAAAAAAAAAAAAAAGGCAGTGTATTCATCGATTATTAAATATTAAAAACATCCCTTTAAGATACATTTTGACAAATAAACCAGTCATAATTAACTATAGAGGCTCATGCACTTTAATGGATTTACAGCCATTTGTATGAGTTTAGGGTTGATGACCGCTGCAGCTTTAACATTTTACACAAACCGAATGAAAAATATGTGAAGGACACAACTTTCAACACGGCACCAAGAGAAGGTCATTGAATTTTTACACATTAAGTGGAACATGATTTTAAAAAAAAAATGGTCCAATGTTGTTAAAACCAGAACATATATATATATATATATATATATATATATTTTTTTTTTTTTTTTTTTTTTTTTTTTTTTTTTTTTTTTACAGTGTATCTTGTCCGACAGTTCACTATAGGTTTGCATCATCTTGTCGTATTTGTTGTGTACTTGATATGCAAACTGAAGAAGGCTCAAGGAGGCAATCAGCAGCAACATGCTGATCATCTCAAAGGTCTTCATCGTATCGCAGCAGCTCCACCGGCCTGATTAGCGCCTGATTTCCCTCGTCAAGACGAAGAGATGGTTCGTGACTCTAGTGAAACAAGTTTACATCTTCTACATGAGAACCCGAGTCCTTACCAGAGAAAAATGCTAACGAACGAAGAGGTAACGTAATTGAGAGGGTAAAATGGAGAGAGAGAAAGGAAAACATGGTCGAGGAGATAAAACTGATTTGGATCATGAAAAAGTTTTGTGTTGGAGAGCTGCTCCATCTTTGACAGTCAGGCAGTGTTGAAGACTGATGAAATAACAAGGGTTTTTTTTTTTCTAAACATAAAGTAAAATAACATGAGCTGCTTTTCAGAGGTTCATGGAGTTGTTTTTCCACTTGAGGTATAATCAGAATCGTCATAAATGACCATTATATAAAGCTGTGCAGCAGATGCATTCACCCTTTGTGTAAGAGGGGCCTTTCACAAACACAAAAATGTACACATACACACACTTTACTGAAGGTTACATTGGAAAAACACACAAACAAACTCTTCTGAATATGGCTGCTAATTTGAAGAAGGACGGAGGTGAGCAACAATCATGAAGCTCAAGGTTTCAGAGCGAGAATACATCGCTATAACACAACTGAACGCTGCTGCTGCCCTTCTCTCTTTCTGCCAGATTCTTCTTGTATAATAGAATAAATTCCATCAGGTTCAATTTTAATTAATTTATGCTCAAGTATTACTTAAATTACTCATTCTCTTTATTTCAGATCCACTCAGCGTGTGTGTGTGTGGTTTTTTTTTTGTAGAGATGTCAAAGTTTGGTAGATTTTTAACTTTTAATCAGGTCGTCAACTTGTATTGATAACACGTCGATGTTAATATGTTCACTCCTCTTCTTTCTGCTTCCTCTCGATGCTTTCCATGAAAAACACAAACATCAGACAAGACAATGAGCATTTTGTCTAAGTCACCTTTTAACAAGCTTGATTTCGAGCCAAGGCTGTGAACGCAGCTTTGATCTGAGAACACAGCAACACACTTGGCACCATTTTGTCCAGCAATACGTCCCACAGGACCTGTCAGGGGGACACAGCACAGGGGGACACTCATGAGCTTCTATAGCTTGTTTATTTTATTTTTATTTAGTGGATTTCTGGAAATATTATGTCATTTTGTTGTTTCTTCAAGTCCCATTCGGTGTCACCATCCCATAATGTCCCACACTTGTGCTCATAGTGGTTGTGTGTTCATTTAACGTGAACAGTCTACTTTAGCATATATTAGCTTACATTATTGCTAGCTTACGTCTGCTCACGTTATCATCAGCTAACCTTATTTTTAGCTTAGGTCATTGTTCGCTTACATTATTGTCAGCTTATGTTAGCATTAGCTCACATTATCATTAACTTCTATAACTTATTATCTCATTATTCTCTGCTTATGATGCTACACAGTGTTGTTGTGTTGACATCCAAATTCGTGGTAACGAAACACATAGTGTACATTTGCTTAGATTATATTTTGATCATTAGCTCATGTTAGCTAACATTATTATTAGTTTACCGTATCTTTAGCTTATGGTAGCTTACATTATTATCCTTTTATTACATTGTTAGCTCATATTATTATTAGCCTATGATAGCATTAGCATTTTTTGTAAACTCCAGTTAAAACTTATTTTGCCTGCACTATACACTTTACTTCATTGGCTATATGGTTTCAAAGGAGCATTTATATTCATCTCAACAAATCACATAAGATTTTGTGCTATTTAATTTATCATAAAACATTTTTAATAGGCAAATTTGTTGACATGTTCTTGACAGACTTTGCTGATTATCCTTAGCTTCCTACGTAGCGTCAGCGTACATTATTATTAGCTTATGTTAGCTTGCATTATTGTTAGCCTACACAACATAATTGTTAGGTTACATTATCGTTCACTTAAGTCATCATAGCTTACATTATTTTTCACCAATGTTATCATAATTTATGTTATTATTAGCTTGCATTGTCATTAGCTTATGTTAGCTCATTTTATCGTTAGCCTTTGTTAACTTTAGCTTACATTAGCTTAGCAACGTGTTCTTGTGTTATGATTTCTCTTGGCTATTTGTGTACCGTTAGCTAACAGTACTGCTAGCAACTGAAATGTAAAATACTAGCCAGTTAGCAACTGACAGTTGTACTTTGCTCTGACGAATCTTTCACAGAAATCAATACAGTCCTCTGAACTGGGTTCATAATAAGGACATGAGTTGTAATTAAGATACTGAAGACTTTAAGTAAAAATCTGAGACTTTTTCCACATTGAGTCACAGCTTTTGTTAAGATGAAACATTGTGTTTAAAGTGAGATTATCACTTGACTTTGAATCGAATGTAACCTTAGGCTAACGCAGGCAGATAACTGTTATAGAGGTTCATTGTTACATAAACCACTGACTGGAGGTGTGTTGTTCCACCTGTTGCATGTGCATCTTACCACATGTAGTCTATGATACGAAACATTTAGATTAAATGCTAATTTTTCGTGAACTGATTTGTTAGGGCAAAAGAAATGATTCTCTCACTTATCCTTGAGCTAATGTGGCCTTCAGTTCCTTTGCTGTGTTTCAGAAATCTGATGTCGCCAGAGGAGTGAATGTGGGGCTCATTCAAACCCGAGGCCAGCATGTGAAATTGCCTGTAATGCCTGTAAACACTTCTCTTTCAGAATGATGTTAAATGCATGTCTGAGAGGATTTTTTTTTTTTTTTTATGTATTACATTCAAGCTATTCAAAGAGCTGTTCAGTGACTAAGCAAGGAGGTCTGGAGTCTGGCTGGGTATGCTGCATTTCTGCGCCTCTACATAAATGTCATCCTAAACTCAGCTCAGATGGATCTGGTCAAACCTGTGGAGAGTCCACACCCTGATTGTTTAGATTGCTCCACAGACCACAAGAGGGCTTTTACTGACATTTTGCATCCGTGAACACTGACATGCTGCGCTCCATCTTTATTTTCTCCTCTGTCATTTCAGGCAGAGAAGAGACCAAATATTAAATTATACACAGATTGAGATAGATGCAAAGATTAGAAGGTTCCAGTTAAAGCTGTGTTGCCCAAAGTAGAGCTCGCTGGATGAATTTGTCCTCTCCACAGAATTATTTTTGGCACATTAAAGGAAGCGACAGCAGTGATTTTGATCTTTTTATGTCACGCACACACAACATTATGCCTTTATATGTCTAAGTAGGCTAATGGCACTATTGATACATTTCCAAATTACAGTTAAATGGCGTTTTTCTTTTTTTATGTTTATATATGCGCATATATTGAATCTCTATATATCACTGTATGTGCATATTAAACAAAATCATGAAATTATAAATGAAACCTTTCAGAGGATGGAACAATTATATATATATATCTATAACATTTATGTTTGTACTGCAGACATATGTTATATTAACAGCCTGTTGATATTGCACAATAGATAAGTGATCTAAGTCTAATAAGAAATAAGATAATAAGAAAACATACACAAGCACATTGACATATACATAACAATTGACATAGACATAAACAGATATATTATACATACATGTTATACCATATCAGTATTAAACATAAATACATTGTATTTCATTCATCCTCATATAACCAGGATATATAAAGTGACATATATGCAACATCACTCTTAGGGATGTAGGGACATATGTGTCATGTTTTACATATCTGTGTCGGACTT
This sequence comes from Caranx ignobilis, assembly GCA_021432705.1. Lineage (NCBI taxonomy): Eukaryota > Metazoa > Chordata > Actinopteri > Carangiformes > Carangidae > Caranx > Caranx ignobilis. The sequence continues at coordinate 51,206,955 of MU269990.1, forward strand.
GGTCTTCCATGAATATGTAGGATCCCAGGCACAGGCGGTGTTAACAGATCGTGGAGAAACCAGGTGGGGTCAGATTTGAGGTCAGACTGTGTTGACCTTAAGGTCACGGAGCTAAATGTTTTACCAGCCTGTTCTGCGTTTGCATACGGCTCTGAGTCTGAGAGAGACACAGTGCCTCACAAAGATGTCACAGAAACACTCCCCGCACCATCCACGCGTGAAGTCCACTGTGTGTGTGTGTGTGTGTGTGTGGGTATGTTTGTACGCATCTGTGAGAATTTTACTTGACACACAAAACACAGACAGCTGCCATGTGGAGGGCTGCAGTCTGCTGGTTCGCCCGGCTGTGGTGTCGGGTTGCAGTAGGTGTTCCTGCCTGTGACCTGGGCATATCTGTGTGTTTGTTTTATGTCACAGCCCCTCCCTCCAGAGAGATGTCAGTCCAGCAGTGCCTGAGGGGATGAAACCTGAGATAGGCAGAGGTTAGTAGTAAACAACAACTCCTTTGTGAGGCAGTGGAGGCTGCACTGCTGCATTCAAGATCTGAGACTGAGACAAAGATTTTCTGGTTAGGGCAGTGGCTGTGCCAAAAGTGGGGTCCCCCCTCCTCCCTGAATAACCCTAAAGGTCAGTCTGGGCGGGGATCCACGACAAAATAAGTTAAATCCCACTGCCTCTTCATTTAGAGGCAACAGAGTCAGATAAATTTTGCACAATCAGAAGATTTAAATGAGTTCCAATGAGCTATCAACAATATATCAATAGCTAACAGAAAGTATCTTACATACTTTTTGGCTTACATTATCATTATCTTGTGTGATCATTAGCTTGTGTCATTATATCATGTTACTGTTAGCTTATTTTAAAATCAGCTTACATTATCATTAGCTTATGTTATCGTTACATTTCATTTTCATAAGCTTACATGATCAGTAGCTAATGTTATAATTAGCTTACATTATCATGAGCTTATGTTATCATTACATTTCATTTTCATTAGCTTACACGATCAGTAGCTTATGTTATAATTATCTTATGTTACTGTTATCTTAAATTATCCTTAGCGCATTACCTAGCGTCAGCGTACATTATCATTATCTTATGTTATCGTTACATTTCATTTTCATTAGCTTACATGATCAGTAGCTTATGTTATAATTAGCTTACATTATCATTAGCTTATGTTATCATTACATTTCATTTTCATTAGCTTACACGATCAGTAGCTTATGTTATGATTAGCTTATGTTACTGTTATCTTAAATTATCCTTAGCTTAATACCTAGCGTCAGCGTACATTATTATTAGCTTATGTTAGCTTGCATTATTGTTAGCCTATACTACATAATGTTAGGTTACAATGTTGTTCGCTTATGTCATCAGTAGCTTACATTATTTTTCGTTAATGTTATCATAATTTATGTTATTATTAGCTTGCGTTGTCATTAGCTTATGTTAGCTCACTTTATTGTTAGCCTTCGTTAACTTTAGCTTACATTAGCTTAGCAACATGTTCTTGTGTTATGATTTCTCTTGGCAATTTTGTGTACCGTTAGCTAACAGTACTGCTAGCAACTGAAATGTAGCCAGTTAGCAGACTAACAGTTGTACTTTGCTCTGACAAATCTTTAACAGAAATCAATACAGTCCTCTGATCTGGGGTTATAAGAAGGACGTGAGTTGTTAATTAAGATACTGAAGACTTTAAGTAAAAATCTGAGACTTTTTCACATCTTGTGTTAAGATGAAACATTGTGTTTAAAGTGAGATTATCACTTGACTTTAATCGATCCTAACAGTAGGCTAACGCAGGCAGATAACTGTTATAGAGCGTATTGAATTGAGCAAAGGTTGTTTTTATTGCTCATGATTGATTCACTTTCTATTTGTCGAGGGGGCGACGTGTTGTTGTTGTGTGTTTCTTTTAAAATCCAAACTTTTTATTAATGTAAAGTACAATGATTTTTTTTTTTTTTTTTCTTTAGGCTACATTACTGATTTGCGGATTAACTTTGTCCCACGTTGTTTTCTGGCGTAGCTGTAAAACTTTTCCATGCACCTCGTACAAAGCCTTTGTCACTGTATATTCTGTGTAAACTTTATTTGATTCGTTGCCAGCTGCTCCTCCATGCACAGCAGACTGTTTTCACCCCCCCTCCTACACTGAATAGAGTTTGGGCGCTCCACTCTTTTCTTTTGTTGTTAAACGCAGGCCATACAGTCCAGCCCCCTTCCCCCCCTCGCTCTCCTTCTCTTTCTTTTTTTTTTTTCCACCCATCCTCCCATCTCTCACTCACTCTATTTCATCCATCCAGGGTGACGCCAGCCCCTCTCACCCCGCCCCGTTCAACTCAGTCCACTGCGTTCATTTCATTCCTGCTCCCATTCCGCGCATATTTCGCATCCTTGGAGAGACGCTGCGCATTTTACGCACTCAGCGCGCCCCGATTCCTCCATCAAAACCCAAACCCGAGCGGAGCGTGGAGTTGGCGGAGGGCTTCCCGATGCTGCGGCGACTTCGATCCGGGGAAAAGTGCGGGAATTAATCCATAAAACAGGCGTGCGAATCGAGGTAAGTTCCTAAAGGAGGAGTCCCCCTCTCTCTCTCTCGCTCTTTCCCTTCCTCCTCCTCCTCCTCCTCCTTCTTCTTCTTCTCCCTTCAAGCCGGAGACCTCCGCGTCTGAAAAGCCCCCGGACGTTTCGCTTGTTTCTTTTTATTCCCATGAAAAGGGGAAAAAGCCGAAGTGATCACTGAAGCTCGAATTAAAACAATTTCACGAGCGAAATCGACACACGGATCCATCTTAAACAAGTCCCACAAGCTGAGTGTCGCTTCGCCGTGTGTGAGTGTGTGTATGTGAGTGTGTGTGTGTGTGTGTGTGTGTGTGAGAGAGAGAGCTCCAGAGCCGGGGGGATGTCGCTTTCACTACAGTTTTTATTTCCTTTTCTCCCGACACCAAAAACAAACCAGGCTTTCTCTCCACTTGCGCACTTAAACCTCTCGACATCAGGAGGCGAGTTGAGCTCCCAGAGGGCTTCACGTCTGCATCTGAATGTTTAAAGAGAGAGAGAGAGAGAGAAAAAAGACGGAACAGGGATGAAAACAATTGAGGCTGTAGCGCTGGGAGGCAGCTTAACAAAGCTGGGAGTGAATGGGGGACTTGTTGCATCGGCGGGGTTTTCTCTCCCTACACGGGCAGGCCCCAGTCACAGGAGCAGCCACGGGCTGGGAACACGCACACGGTGCCGCTGCTGCTGCTGCTGCTGCTGGTGGTGCTGGTGCTGGAGGTGGTGTGGTGTTTACTCACCTAGTGCACGGGTTAGCTGATTATAATATGCTCAATAAGGAGGCGAACATCCAGGCTACAGCTGCTGGATGTGAAAAATACACATTGATAAACTCGTTTCAGAAGCAGTTTAATGTGATCAATCTGATTATAAATCCACGTCCTGCACGTTTTTAAGTTGGAGGTGACTTTTAGCATTATTTTAATGTCCCACATATGTGCTCATCATCATCATCATCATCATCCCCATCATCATCCTCATCATGATGCTGCTGGTGTGTATTTCCTTTTATATATTGATTAAAGGGCAGCTTGTCCTTTCATAATAAGAGATATGAGGAAATACGGCCCCCCCCCCCCCCCTAAAAAAAAAAAAAAAAACAACCCACAATGTAATTAGTGAGAAAATTACAGCCTTTAGGAATAAACGTAGCTCGTGGATCCATCTGTCAGATGATGGGAGGAGGCGTGTGTTAGAGCTGCACTGACTCCTCTTTTGATGTGGCTTAATGAAATAGTTAAAGGGAGATAAATGTTGTGTTAATGAGATGCCGCTCTCACAGGGAGGTCGTTATCATCTAAGGGAGGTTAAGACTCAAAAAACAACAACAACAACAACAACAAGCGACTGTTGTGTTGATGATGTTTTGGATCATCGCCTCAGTTTCTGGGTTTGTGTGGACAGAAACAGACGTGTCCTCACTCAGGTGCCTCGTCCTGTTTGGTTTTTCAGGTGTTTATTGATGTGAGAAAAGACTGAAATGATTCCTGGTGATCAGAGCTGTTGTTACAGTGAAATCAATCACAGTGAGATTTAACTGTCTTTTACAACAAGAGGAAAAAATCTCAGATTGATTTTTTTTTTTTTTTGAAGGAACCTGAAGTGTTTCATTATATTTCTGACTTTAGAAAGGTGAGTGTTTTTGTATGAAGGAGGTTTTCGTCCGTGTGTGTGTGTGTGTGTGTGTGTGTGTGTGAGCGACACACACACGTGTTGTCATTTTCATTTTGTGTGGATTTAAAGAAACGACACAATCGAGTTTTTAATGTTAAAAAGGTTGGAGACGGTTTCGCTTCAGTCGTGATTTGAGAGCAAATTGCTCTTTTTTTTTTTGTCATTCTCACTCTCTGCTCTGGTGTCGGATAAACCAGGCAAGTCCTGAAAGTGTAGCAGTGTGTGTGTGTGTGTGTGTGTGTGTGTGTCATTGTCTTTGCTGTGTCTAGGCCGGTGTGCGTACAAAGCTTTGTCAGTCACCCTGGGCAAACAGCCCCCCGTCGTCCCTCCACTTTCCTCCCCTCTCCCACCCCCAGTGTCTCTGCCTCTCCAGTCCGTTGACATCTGTTTTGAGTGTTTCGTGCACCTGTAGAGACTGGGAAAGTGTGTGTGTGTGTGAGAGTGTGTGTGTGTGTGTGTGAGAGAGAGAGAGAGGGAGAGAGAGAGAGGAGGAGATGAAGGGAGTGCAGAATGCAAATCCAGGCGTTTGTTCTGGCCTAAGCAACGCAGACTGACTGACTAACGACCATTTGGTTGGTGTGTGTGTGTGTGTGTGTTTGTGTATGTGTGTGTGTCTTTGCCTCTTGCTGTCCAGGCCAGGCAGGCCCATTGTTGCGGCAGCAACAGGCGTCGGTGGATGAGGACGCACCATATGGCCTCTGTGTGCTTTAGTCACAACCGCTGTGTATGTGCACGCGTGTGTGTGTGTGTGTGTGTCATGTACTTCACCAATGCTGCTACAATATGGTGGAGTTTGGAGCGACCGCCTTCCTCCTTGTTGTTTCATCTGTCGTCTCATTTCTAGACAGGAGGGAAAAATCCGGCACACAGATTTTTAAGGGATTGGGATTAGGAGGAGTAATCTTCCCGCATGAAATGATGTCTTGTGACATCCAGATGTGGCTTCTCTCTCTCTCTCTCTCTCTCTCTCTCTTTTTTTTTTTTATATTATTAAATATAGTTGGTTTGTTTTGTATTTTTTTTTTTAAAGGAAGCTAAATGAGCTGCGAGCTTCACTGACAGGAATCATCGGCTCAGAGTTTGGATGAATCAACAGGTGATACAGTGAGTCCTGGAAATGAAGGGATGCTTCAGGCTCTGTGTGTGTGTGTGTGTGTGTGTGTGTGTGTGTGTGTGTGTGCTCACTGCTATCACAGAATAATCTATTTGAAAACACACTTCCCTTTCATTTTAGATTTCACACCGACTCTGACAGCGTCTCTTTAGTCTGGGTTTGTTTCTCTGTGTATTTTTACACATTCAAGCTCGAGCAGTTAGTTAAATTTTGTTGCTCACACACTCACACACACACACACACACACACGTGTTGATTTCTCACTGTGTCAGGACTGTAGCCGAGGAGCAGGAGGAGAAATCAGGATAAATGCGATTGTTGTTATTTTTGTTTAAAAGGGATAAAATCAGAGTGTGAGAGAAGCAGGAGCTGGTGTGTAATGAAATTTAGGAGGCAGCGCTGCTTTATTAGAGCAACAATGCTGATGTGTGTGTGTGTGTGGTGGTGAGTGGGTGGGTTGGGAGGGCAGAGGGCAATAGGGAGGGGTGGAGGGGGATGAGGTGGGGTGGTGGTGGTGGTGCGGGTGGGGTAGGCTTTGTTTAGGTGATGGGGAACAATAGGCATCCTCTTGGGTGGGGTAGAGTGGTGATGGTGGGGGTGTTGTTGTGCAGGGGGGGTGGGGGGGGGGGGGGCTCTATGGCTGCAGGAGGCCAGTGGAGCCTGTGCTGGCTTGTCTGCCTGCTCCGTCCGTCTGTCTGTCTCTCTCTCATGTCCACACTAATGCAGCTAGGCCCCTAAACGCACCGTCCTCATATCTGAGCAGAGATCACATGACTCACTGTGTGACTCATTATCATACAGGTGATTCTGCAACATGTCGTGAGCTGTGATGCATCCTGATGTGTGAGTGTGTGAAGAGAAAGACATGACTGTAGAAAGACTAAATCAATATCTAACATGACAAATGACGTGTTTCTTTTTTTCTATAGAGACGTGTGTGTTTTATAGAGTTTGGTGGAGGTGTAACTGTGTGTTCTTCCCGTGTGTGTGTGTGTGTGTGTGTGAGGACATTCAAATGTTAAAGAGCTGTAAACCGTCAGTTTCAGTTTCTCTAATGTAAGAAACTCCCACAGCACCACAGTAAACAGGCGGTGATGACAGATCCAGGATGGTGTCACTCCCTCATGTTAATCTTAACTGGCCTTCATCCGTCCACATAACGTGTGTCAGAGCCTGATCAATGTATCGGCCAGGTCAGAGTATCAGCTGATAATTATTGGTGTATCAACCAATAGATGAGACTAAATGGAAGCACAGAGATAAATAAGTTATGTGTTGTACTGTGACCCGTCCTGCCTTCACTGTATAATCTCACGTTTGCAGTAAAGAAATAAACAAATGTAAAGAAAATGTCATGTGAGCAGATACACTGAAAACACTTACCCTCATTTCACCCAGCGTCCTGTCGTGTCCAGGCCGTCGTGTGAACGGTTAATAGAACAACACTGGACCGGAGATGAACTCTGCAGAAACACTGATGTGTTTGCCAGATCCTTGACTTCTTACAAACATGGCCGCCGGTTTTCTCTTTCCTTAAAAATCAGTCTTAGATCTTTTTTTTTCTTTCTTTCTTCTTTCTTTTTCTTCTGTTTCTCTGCCAGAACGACTGAAAGAGATTAAAGCACCTGTGGAGTTTCTGTTACTCACTAATCACAGTTGTTTAGTGTTTTATTTTTCTTTTCAGATTGTCTCCTGGTAGACAAATGGACAGGGTGAGAAAAAGCTCCTTTTTCTAGGAGAGAAAAACAAACACATGATAAAAGTAATATTAATAAATCATTAATTGTTTCTGCACTTTTATTTGATACAGATTTTATGTATTTTCAGTTCCACATTTCAACAAATACTTAAATAGCACAGAGACAAGTGGAGCCAGTTATACTCTACCTACCACGCACATACTTATACTTATTATATTTTTTTTATGGTCAAGTCGGAGGTGTATTGATGCTCTTGTCAAATCGTAGTGTCTAGATTACATCTACTGGTGCATGGGGTCACACCAACCTTAGCTAACCCATAGCCTGCTGTGGCAGATATTATAAACACAACATGACTGTGCCTCTTATTTAAGCCTAGCTTCAAACGTAAATATAATTTAAATGGCTGAGTTACATTAAAAAAAACAAAAAAAAAAACACCCAACTCACTTGAAATATATTTTGCACTTGGCTGGTAATGTTTATTTCTGCTAACATCAAAGTCTGTGACGATTGACTCACTTTCGGAGCCGGCCCCTAGTGGTCATTTGAGGAACTGCAGGTGTGGGCTAACTTCCACGTTGGCTTTATTTTTTAGCCGCCGAAGTTGCCGCCTGTTACTAACGGATGTGGACACGAGCTCTACCCTCCATGGGAAGTGTGTGAATCGACCTTATGTTTCCTGATCTCAGCAGGAAGCGTGGTGGGAGTCTAGATTTCAACTACTTCCTGCTTACGCTCCTGGCTGGAGAGGAATCGGCATTATAAACACTCTGCTGAGCAGGACCACAGCTGACTCTGCTCACTGATGATTACTGTGGAAAAATGTTTTATTAGTCACAACCTCAGTTTTTGCCTGACCTGATGCTGATTATTCATTGTGTGCTGTGTAGTTTTCCGATAACCTTTCTGAACTCGAACTAAAAAAAAAAAAAACAAGAAAAGCAAATGATCATGTCGGCCTAGTTACAAAATCATTTTTAACAGTTGAACAGCTTGTACTTTTCCTACAGCTGGTAACCGTTGACACTGCCCTTTTTGTCTTTCAGATGCTATTTGTAACTGTGACTGATACCAAAATAATAACACAAAAATCAATGTTAAATGAGGCTATTTAACATTTAAAATGAAATAACACAGTCTTGTCTTTTAAAAAGTTGAACTACTTGTTAGCAGACAAAAAAAACACCCTTACTAAATTCATTCGACTCAACAGTTTCCCTGCTACAACCTTTATCGGCCTACTAGCGAACTAGCTAATGCCTAGCTAACTGTAATCAACATTAGCTAGACACAACTATGTCACTTAGATGACTTCTTGTTTCTAGTTTGTGCTACTAGGCCCACATTTTAAAATTCATCACCAGCCTCTAAGTTTAATTTGCCAATAAAATTAAAATGTCTGTTGTTTTGTGCCTGCTAGCTAAATTATTAGCTAACCCTAGCTAACACCTAGCTCGACATTAGCTCGACTTTTTATTAAGGGAAACACCAGTCAGTTGAATTGACTGTTCTCTACTCATATGATAATTGACATTTTAACATTTATCACCAGCTTATAATTGCAAATAGCTAATAAAATTACTTGGGGGGAGAGTGTTTTGTTGTATGTTGAGCTGGATGTAGATGCTAGTTAACTGAGCTAACAGCCAAGGTAACAGGTTTGTTGCTATGGAGCTGACTCTGTCGCATGTTAGCCTCTTGTGTTTGGTAATAAGTTTGTAGTGAAAACAGCTAATGCTTCATAGCCTGCTCATCTTCTATAATTATACACTATATTAGTGATTATGTGTTTTGAAATGAGGACATCCAACAGTTGAGGTTCATTCACTTTTAGTTTTACCTCGGATTAGCTCAGTGTGGGTGATCTTATAGTACGAGCGCTGGTGCTTCTTGCCTTGTTAGACTTTATTGTAGGTTGTCACTGTGTTCTCGGATCTCAGCACTTTTGTTGTCAGTGCTGTGTTATCAGCCAAACCACAGAATAAGACCCAAGTGGTAATAAAACGGAAATATCCTTTAATCCTCCAGTCTGGTGGATTTTTTTTTTCCCCTCACGTACACACTTTTCAACTGTACTTTGGATAGCTACACACAAAAAAACAACAAACAAAACACTGTATTATCCCACTTTTTGTTTTCTGTCTCACAGTCAATCCTGACCGTCGCTCTGTCCCAGTCTGTGCTAAAGCCGAGTTATGTCAGAGGCCTCGGTGCTGGAGACAGAGGAGCAGGAAATAATCAGACCGTTGTGTGGTTCAATCCAGATCTATCCTTTAAGAAGCAGCACGTTTAGAGGATGCACGGCTGCTTACCTCTCTGCCTCCTAACCTGCCTCTGTCTAAATAAAACAGTACCCGAGTTCTAATGGACCGCAGATGGAAACACAGTTCAGGGGCTAATTCATTTCCACAGAGCCTGTGTTAGTTGTACAGAGCCTAACTGTAGTGGAGGGGTGTTCACCGTTATACAACGAGCAGAGCAGAGAATGTGTTTATTGTCACTGAACAAGTACAAGAAATTGGCTGCAATCCTCACTGGTGCATTGGTGCACTGGTACATGAAAGTAAGGGCACTCTACATGTGTATATGTAAAAAAAAGGAAAAAAAAGCATAAAAGAGCTATAAAAGGAAAACGAGACATCCCACATTCAGCCGGTGGGTTATTATTGGAGTATATAGTGATATTGAACATTACTCTGTGTGGAATAGGACTCTCTCTCTCTCTCACACACACACACACACACACACACTCACTCGTACATAATGCACATGTGGTTTATGTTTCCGCACAATGATCCTGAGTTCACACTTATTAAATGGTGTTGGTATTGCTGTAACCTCCCCAGGCCTCTCTTTCCACTGGTGTGTGCATGTGTGTGTGTGTGTGTGTGTGTGTGTGTGTGTGTGTGTGTGACAGCGTACTTGTGACAGTAAACCCTCCCAGGAAGAGGCCAGATAATGGCTCAGTCTGACTCCGCAAAAAAAAAAAAAAAAACTGGTGGAAGAGGAATAAGAGAGAGAGAGAGAGAGAGGATGTGGAGCAGGAGAAGAGCTGCTATAGCTAAACCTTTTACCGTCACATTTCCAGGAGGAAATAAGCACTTCAGTGTATCAGTGTGCAATCTGTGACCAATTACTGTGTGTGTGCATAAATGGTAATGCCTCTGTGAGAAGAGATGGTGAAATAATGAGGAGTGCACACTGTGAATCACAGCCTCTTCACCACTCATAAAGCAAATCTCTCCCTCACTTTCTCTGTCTTTCTCAAGTACGTATTAGCGCGGAGAAAGAGTAAAAGACGCTTTTGCTGGTTTCTTTTCACTGGTTCTGCTTTTTCATGAAGCCCCATGAATATCTGCCTTTGTTTTTTAAAGAGCATGAAATCGGGTCAGAACTAATCAAACCAACTCGAGACTTTCATAAAGGTGATTATTACCCCCCACCCCCCCATCCCACCCCATTGCATTATGCAAGATGAACTAATCAGTAATGGATTTAATTGAAATCGTGATCATCAGACAAAAATCACGAGTGGTAATGGAGTACTACGGGACAAAGACCGCATTAGAAACGGAGGCACGGGAAGTTTTTGTGATCGTATCGATAATCCATGCGAGGCTGCAGAGGCCAGCTACTGAGTACTGCTGAGTCTGTTTCAGCTTCAGCAAACAACAAACATCATCCCCAGTTTGTCTTGTCTTTAAAAAAATGAAAAGTGAAGTTTGTTGGTCCACTCAGCCGCCCCGTGTGGTCGTGGTCTTCATGACCGGTGTCACGTGGTCGTGAAGTCGTGTTAGAAACTCAGACACACAACTCATGTGTGCGCAGACCGTTGCACACGTGTCGAGGTGCTTGAGTTAATCGTATCCTCGTACCTCGTGTCTCACCGACCCAGTGAAGTGAGTTCGGATCTGGATGATTTGCTGAGGACAAAAAAAAGTAACACAAAGTTTTGGAGTTGGTTCCCATAGCAACATATTGAATAATCGCCACTGTCCTGGATGGACGGATGGATGGATGGATGGATGCATGGCTGCTCATCTGAGGTTTTTTATTCATTCATTAGTGTGTTGAACAATGGTTGGACTTATATGAGTGAGGAAGCTGAAGATGATTATTGTAAGATCAAGATTGAATCCAGTTCTTCTAACGATCGATGAGACTGGCTTTAATTCTTATTATCAATAACAACAACGATAAGATACGATCTGGCCAGGAGATCACTTTTTCATGTGCGTCAGGTTTCCTGCTCTGCTTTTATTCTGAAAGTCTTCGGTCTGTTTGACGTTTGTGCACAATGCTGTTTTCTATATTTCTGAGGAAGTTTTTGTGTCTGTCTCCATTTTTAGGGGTTTAGAAATGTGATTACATCAGATCCAATGTTGTTTGTTGTTGTTGTTGTTGTTGTTGATTTGTTCAATCTCTAACTTACTAACTTTAACTTGTATGTTTCTGAATTACATTAAAATAATGTACAGTCAACATCAATGTGGACGACCTGCAATAATAAGCTGATTTGGATCAAGTTAACCAAACGCTACTGGTCACATGACCGATGCTTTATCCACGTTTTTAAAAGCAGCCATCCATCACACGTTCCAGCCGCCGTATGTGCAGCACCACAGAGCCCTCCCACTGTGTCATTAATCCCATTCATCACCATACAGGTCAGTTTTGTAGCCGCAGCTCTCGCACAACAAAACAGAATAATACAAAAATATGTAACGACACACGAATTAGCAAAAACAACCCGTGTGTGTTATGTGTTGGATTGGTTTGAAGTGAGGACTCGAGGGACAGACAGCAGATCAAATCACTTAATACACCGACAGTTTGAATAACATGAGGCGTACTTGAATGGTCTTACCTTGCAAGAAGTGATGTGTGTCCGTGGTGGAGGCTGTTAAAGAGGTGATGATAAATGAAGCACCCCTGAATCTGCTCACATATTGAATAGTCCACAGTTCTGTGCTCATGAGTAAAGATGAGCTCAGATGAGTCGTATGGTCCTTGATGGAAAATAATAAGAAGAGGAAAAAAGAAAAATACTTCAGATGGAGAATAAATCTGTTTGTGTCGTAAAGAACCATAAAGTGGAACAATGTTTACTTTGTGGATTATCTGAAAATCCTCTTGTATAAAACCTGCATGTGTGTGTGTGTGTGTGTGTGTGTGTGTGTGTGTGTGTTGGAAATGGATAAAACAGATGCCGTTGAATGGTCCAACAGAAGAGAGAGTGAAGGGAACTGACTGGCTGCGATAACAGTCAACTTGTCCACCAGCAGGACCCCCCGCTGCCTCACACTCACACACACACACACACGTCCAGGTCGCCTCCCTCCCCGTTAAGTTACATTACATTTCATGGAGCCCTGCGCGTTGCATGTAACACAAACAACATACATGTAGTTGGCATGTGCGGAGTGCTGCAGGAGGACGAGCAGCGACACAGAGGGAGAGCGTCAGAGTCCAAGGCAGCTGCAGGACTGTGGCAGTCTGCCTTGTGTGTTTTCTCCTGAGGGCTGGCACTGACACCATGAAGCCTGCTGTCCTGGCTGGAGTGGCCCGGGCCTGCCTGGTGACAGAGAGACACACAGAGAGTGTGTGTGTGAGTGTGTGTGTGTGTGAGTGTGAGTGTGAGTGTGAGTGTGCTGATGGTGCAGAGGAGTCACCCAGTAGTTAGTCAGTCAATTGTTGTGCAACTAATGTATCTCTCCAGTGTCCATCTGCTACTGGGCCCCTCGCTCACATCTCCTTGCTGTACTGAGGCCTCAGGAAGTAGTCAGACCCGTTTACATTGTGTTTTAGTTTGATTTGTTAACTGTTCATCAATATTTACTCAATAATCATAAACTTTTCTTTCGTCCCAACAAACTCACCTTGGTCTGATGCATCCTCTTGTTTGGAGTGCTCACCACTGCACCGCCGCGCCACCCTTGATTGGAATCCACCTGTATTGATTGGAAAGACCCACAAGGGTAAAAACTAAGCCATGACGTCCAAAGAGCTCCCTGCAGACACTCCGCAGTGAGTCTGTGGATCAGATCGGATCAGGTTTTCAAACTCCTGAAGCTTCGAACAGCAACAACCTCGACAAATATATATGAATGAGAAGATGTTTGGAGGCAGCAGGACTCTCCAGCGGGGAGAGAACCTGCCTGAGGGACGACCATCTCATGCAGCTCTCCTCCATCAATCAGGCCTTTATGTTGGAGCGGCTTGAGCAGAAGCCACTTTGACTAAAAGGCATATGACAGGCTGCTGTTTGCCAAACGACATTTAGAGGACTCTGAGAGCATGGGGGGGGGGGGGATCTGATGAGACAAAATTGAATTCCTCGAGCAAGAAGAAGTCCAAAGAGGACGTCTGGGAAACATCATCCATCCCCACGGTGAAGGACGGTGGTGGCAGCTTTTTATATCGTGAAGGTGGAGGACGAATGAATGCAGGAGAGGTCCTTCAGTATATGAGACAGAGTCGAGACAAAGCTTCAAATCTCTTAACGGTCCCTGATGACCCGACTGAAACCTCTGGGAACATCTGCGCCGAGACCTGGAGGAGATTGATGGGCACATTTATCCATTCATAATCAAATCTACAAACCAATCAAGTGTGGAAAAAAGTCAAAGGGACCTGAATAAGTCCTGAAGACAATGTAGTTGTTCTGGTACAGGGACAGTATGGGTTGTGTGAGGTCGTCATGAATGGACGGCACATTCCCAGAGCAGCAGATTAGCAGAGCCGTGTGTGAATCGGCCACCGAAACAATCCAATATCTGTTCAAAGCTGAACGCCACTTTGCTTTGGCACTACATCTCTGTCTGCTGAACTACCGTATCCTTACGCTCCAGTTGTGCACCAGTGTAGCTCGGTGTATTACGCCGCTCTCTGACAGTGCTCCTCTCTTCTAACGAGTTGCACATTCATTACAGTCTCAAGGTGAAATCGTGGCAGTGACATTTCAGTCTGATTAATAATCAGCTCTTCGTACCAGTTAGTCTCAAACGGTTGGTTCAGGATGACGACTGCGTCAGGTGGTGCCAGTCGATCTTAAAGCTCCTGTTGTTCAACCACCCAACTCTGCATTTCCTCTTATGGCTTTATTCAGCTCAGTGTTTTGGACGGTGCCCAGAGGGCTCATGCATTGAGTCCTAGAGTGTTCCTTAGAAAACCAGAGTGCGTCAGTGATGGTGGTGTTTCCTGGGTTTGAATCCTTTTGCATCACATCATCATATTGATAAAGATGTTTTTTTTTTCCTTAGGAAAAGATCCAGTGCATTGACCTCTTGGGCCACCGTAGTTCTGACTTTCCCCTCCTCCCTCTTGAAAACTTTGCTTCGCTGTCACAGCTGTTTTTTGTGGGAGTCTCCTGAACCAGACGACACGACGTTTTCTGTTATCTGTTATTTGAATGTTCGCAGCGCGGCCGGTCGTCATGACGACACAACAGGATTTATTCTGATGTTTGTTTATATTTACAGAAAAAAAAAAAAGGTCTCCTGTGCAGCTCATGCAAATTCTGGTCAGAGCTTAATGGAGCCGCTCCCTGTTTGTACCATATGTTATCGAGGCTGATGTGAATTCACACCACAGTCTGTGTTCAAAGAGGATTTTATTATTATTATTATTAAATTAAGCTTCTTCTGAACGCTGTGACCTTCTGAGCAGTTTTGGAGATTCATCGCACCTGCATGCAGAGCAGTGGAGGGTAATAATAGCAGCCACTCAGGCTGAGTTTGGTGTTTGAAGGCCGGCGCTCTGTGATAAAAAATAGCTCTGTGGAGTGTTGCAGATACTATAGAGACAAACTGTAGCTGCGGGGAATTTAAAGCCATTGAAGTTAAAGTGAAGGTGGTTCATTGTCACCACTTCGGCAAAGAGGTCGAGCGTTTCATTATCGACTCTGCAGTAGATGACTGAAATATGTGAATAAGAAATTCACTATATTTCTGTCACATAAAAATCTTTCAGCCGCTGCTTTTCATCTATAAGGAAGGTTTGAACGTCCGGAGCTGGTTTTTGTGCTGTAATTGATTATTTTTTAGTGATTCGCAGACTGAAACCGACTCAGGAGGAGGACGAGACCAGATCGGGACCCTCGTGCTGCTCGAGGGCAAAAAGACAGCTCTTATTTATGTACACATTCAGTAGTCGTGTTTCTGTGCAACTGAATCTTCAGCTCGTCATCTGCTAAATGCTCAGTTGACACTTTGTCGTTTGGAGCCTGACAGAGGAGCTCACCTCAGGGGATGGGTTTTCTTTAAATTTGTCCCTCTGGGGGACCCGTATTCATATGACACTCACACATTTGATCCATTTTTAACATAAAACGCTGTTAGTGCAGCTTCAAATCTGTGTGTGATCAGATCAGGAGGCTTTAAAAGGCCGAGGACAGAACATGCGGATGGAGAGACACTCGGATTTAAGTCTCACTGCAGGAGTGGTATTAAAAAAGAAAAGTCTCTACGGATGTTTTCATCCTTTTATTTCCACTATTGAAATTTCACTTGGAATCGGAGATGATCTCAGAGATTATTTGTGAGGGAAACTTCCCACAGTTGCATATTCACAACACAGTCACTCTTGGTGCGGAGGAAACCAATCGTACACAGCCTGTTGGATGAATGAATCCTTGTTTGAATGGAAAACTGCTGAGGGAGGGAGGGGAAGACAGCAAGGGTGGTATAAGCTGCAGAGGAAACGGAAATGAGGGTGAACAGAACAGGCACAGACAGACAGAGAGAGAGAGAGAGAGAGAGAGAGAGAGAGAGCAAAGTCCAGTAGAAACCAGTGGATCACACAGATGTTTTTGTTGCTGTGTGTGTTTTTTTCTCCAGGTGTTAAAACTCCGTGCGTCGAGCTCAAGTGTGTGGACGAGGTTAAAACGTGTCCAAAACATTGCCTGCTGCTCTGCACGCTTCATTTGCATGTGTGCATGTGCACACTGTCAAGTGTAATTGTGTTAAAATTAGCCAGGCAGACACACACACACACACACACACACACACACACACACTTCACATTGCAGGCCTGTGCAGGCTGTGGTGAGGGACAGTGCACGGAGAAGTGTGAACAGTAGAAGACCAGACAAAATGACATGTGTTCGCCCAAGGAGCTGGCACTGTAATTGTGTGTGTGTGTGTGTGCATATGTCAGTGTGTGTGTGTGTGTAGTGTGTGTGCATATGTTAGTGTGTGTGTGTGTGTGTGGTGTATACTGCGCCAACCCTGTTGTTTACTGTGGGGGATTTCAGAAGAATTGTAGGCAGCTGGCAGACCCCCTCACTTTTCTGTTTTTTATACCTCCTTTTAAAATCTGCTTCTCTCTGTCTGTCTGTCTGTCTCTCTGTCTGTCTGTCTGTCTGTCTGTCTGTGTCTCTGTCTCTCTGTCTGTCTCTGTCATGTGGACTCGACGCTGGTCTTCCACAACACATAACAGTTTTTTAACAAAACAGGCAATTTCCCACTTGAAAAGAAGCAATAATTTCCCTCCTGCAGCAGCTGGATTCAGGCTCAGGACACGTTGATCAGGACGTTAAGCTGCAACACAAAATATGTTTTTTGGGCAGAAAATCGAAGCAGGACTCACATGTTGTCTGTTTTTGTTTCTCGTTTCAGGTTCCTGCAGTCTGGAGCTGGAGCTGGGGGATCAGACCAGACGTCAGCCGCTTCCTGTGTTGTTATACACCATCAGCATTTCACATCAACTTCAGTTCACCTGTAGCTTTTAGCTGAACCGTTAGCGTCAGTGCTGAGGCTATAGTTAGCGTTAGCTGCCAAGATGGAGCGCAGTAGCTGGAGCGGCAGTGAGAGTCCCGGGGAGGACATGGACAGACTGAGTGACTCGGGAGGGGACAAGACGATGGACGGAGACCCCGAGGGAGTGTGGAGCCCCGACATCGAGCAGAGCTTCCAGGAGGCCCTGGCCATCTACCCGCCCTGTGGGAGGAGGAAGATTATACTGTCGGACGAGGGGAAGATGTACGGTGAGTGAGACGGAAGTGTTACTGTATGAAATGGAGGAAAACATCGAAAAATATCTAACTTCATTCAGAAAGTATTCAGACCCAGTCACACCCAGTAAAGTATAAACTAAATGTCTCATAATGATGAAATCAAAACATGTTTATAGAACATTTTGCAAAAGAAAAAAGTCTTGGTTAAGTTTTGCACATGGATGTGGACAGTTTGGACAGTCTGCGGTTCGTCCTGAAGCCTCTCTAACATGGTGTTAACTGCATGTTTTGGGTCAGTGTCTCATTTAGAGGTGAACAGACCTCTCAGTCTCAGATTGTGAGACACATCCTTCACTCATCTCTAACCACCACCACCACCAGCTCACCAGGCGATGAGCACTGGTGGTGTTGACCAGACATGTCGTTTGTTTTGAGTTCTGCTCAAACAGTTGAATGTTTGTCTCTTTAAGATGACCTGAAGTTATGTCATTGTGGATTATTGTTTGTGTGTTGTTTAAATCTACAGCATAATAATACTTCCATATAGTGAGGGGTCTGAATACTTTCTGAATCCTCTGTGAATCGTTATAAACATAGTTGTTGATTCTTTTTCAATCATTACAGCAGCATTAAATACACTTGGTTTCTTGTTTGTGTGATTATATATAATGATGGACCATATATATATGTATATATGTATATATATATACATATGGAGAGTGTGACCAGGCTTTTTATTGTCACTAATTCACACAGTGTGCTGTGGCAGAATGTCACATCTCTGCTGCACAGTGTTATAAACACATCCAGTGATTGGCTGAGCTGTTGAAGTGTGTCGCCGTAGTGTGTCAGACTTGAGAATGACTCTGTGTGTGTGTGTGTGTGTGTGTGTGTGAGGGCCGTCTCACAGGGCAGAGAGACGGGAAAGAAAAGATAAACTGTAAAAGAGAGGAAACCAAGGCGATCTATAGGTGCATCATGTGTATGTGTGAATGAGCGTGACATTTCGTGTGTGTGTGTGTGTGTGTGTGTATGTGAACTAATAGAGTGATGAACAGATGGTCCTCTGGCTGCCACCAGCTGCGCCTCCCTCCCTCTCTCTTTCACTGGTTCTCGCCCCCCCCCTCCCCCCCCTGCAGAGTGCACTCTGGTGATTTCTTCATACTGCTCTGAGTTTTAGGCCTCTGAGTATTAAATCAAATCCCAGATATTAGATCCTTCTCTGAATGTGTATGTGCCGTATGTTTAGTAGGATTCAGATCTTTGGAAACACTTTTGCGTCTTTTTGTTCTCTGGTCCACACCTCTGATGTTTTGATTCTCTCTCTCAGCCTCGTTTCCAGCAGCAGGAAGTCGTGTTCAGAGAGGAAACCGACATCAGACAAAACAATCTGATGAGATGATAAATAATAATGACACGTCCGTTTTTACAGTTTGAACAGAAAAATCTCCAAATGCAGCTTGAAGGAAGAAAATAGTAAAGGAAAGGTGTGTGTGTGTGTGTGTGTCATCATCATCACAGTGTCCACATACTTGTGTTTGTACTTGAACGCACCACAGCACCTGACACTGTGACATGTGGAGGAGGTCACACTCCAACTTAAAAAAAACTCCCAGTCAAGCTCCTTTTGAGTTATCGATCGACCCGGCGATCAATCGGGCCTCGTCCTGTCCGGCCTCCTCCTCCTTTTTGTTTACCTTGTCGACTCTGAGCTCAGGTCTTGTTGACATGTTTATCACAGCGACCTAATCGGGTTAGACAGTGTCTGTTTTCAGAGGCAGAGCAGGAAAAGGGCGCTGAAATGGCGAGAAGGAACAAGGATGAGCAGCGTTGAGGCCGAGGGGAGGGGATGGGGGGGGGGGGGGGTTAATCGTTGCTTGAACATCTGTGCAAAAAAAAAAAAAAAAAAAAAAAAGCAGAGTTATGAAACAGCATCTCGTTCTTAGCTCTTATTTTTGGCTCATGATGTTTTCGCAGAGGGGGACGGAGGGGGCTCACGTTTTTATTCATGCATGCTGTTTCATTTGACTCGAGCTTTTTATTTCCTGTTTTTCTACTCGCCGCACACGGACACAACCTTGGGCTTACTTTAAAAAAAAAAAAAAACTTACATTATGTTCCTGCCTATTCAAACTCCTACCTGTCATTAATGGTAGTTTCTTTTTTTTTTTTTTTTTGGATTCCTTGGGCACTACATTAAAGGCGAAATGAGTGGCAGGTGAGTCGTCCCACAGAAAAGAAAAGAGGTAATATCTGATGGTTTAGTGCACCTACGTGGGTCTAAAAATACCCCCCACTGGTTCCAGGGAAATGGACTGAAATAGAAAAGAAGGAGAAAAATGTGCAGAAAGTGCTGGGATGAACTTAGCAGGAGCGAGCGAGCGAGAGAGAGAGAGAGAGAGGCGTCGAGAAATCATAAATGGATGTGTATAAAAGAGAGCGCGAATGAAAGGTGAATAATAGCGCCATTATCCTTGGCAAAGGTACATCAGAGGTACAATGTAATGGGCAGTGGCTTTGTCCCCCTACACACACATGGTATGGATCCACTGGACAAGTATATAAAAAAAAAAAAAAAGAGTCATTTAATTGGTATTGAACCTTCCTCCGCCTGTTAAGCTGTGGATCAGGGACGTGTTGAAAACAGATGTATTACAGACGTCTCCTGCATACAGTGAAAGGCGGTGGTGGCGGCGGCGGCGGCGGCCGAGGTGCAGGCTGTGGCATTGACACACACATACACACATTGACGACAAATATTTCTTCAGTATGTGTCGTATGAAAGTATTTCCTTCTGTGTGAGAAACGGGCCTTTACCTTCCGCTGCTTCTGTGAAAACTTAATCATCGTCGTTTTTGATAAAGCCGAGCTCTCGCTTCTCTTCGCTTCTTCCATCAGCGCTGGAAGTTCGAAGTTTGTTTCTGGGCAACGTGTTGGAGATGTGTGGTTTTATTTTGAAGGAGCACATTGGTTCACATTAGAATCACAGTTTTGTTTTTAATGATTCAAAATCAATTCATAAAAAAAAAAAAAAATCCATTGACTGTTTTTCCTGACATGCGTTTTTATCCCCGCGCCGTGTCAGTTTCTACCCAGGTATTAGTCTGTGACGCAGATACACTAGTTCAGGTTCTCTGGACACATGTCGGATGTTGTAAGTTTTCTTTATCTTTACACACACGTTTAAAAGTCACATGATCCGACCTTCAGGTTGTTCTGGTTAAAAAACGTAATGGTCAACAGTCAACGGACGTCACGGTTCATACTGATCACAGCCCTCAGTCTGTTGGATCTGTTGGTCCGTTGTACTCCATCACACTGTACTGTGATATGATGTGCACTCGTATGTCCAGCCGAAGGTTGTCATGGTGACTGGCAGGATTAAAAATGAATGAAGGATGTGATAGTTGGAGAGAACGCTTTTATTTTGACACAGAAGTAGGAAACTCCCTCAAGTGCATCGATTTGAAAATCCACAGATACACGAACAGGTAACCTGCATTTACAGGATAAAAGCTCAGTTCACGAGCGTTAAGTTGTTTTTCATCCATTTTCGGGGCCGAGCTGATGTTTCATCGTCACCTTGATGAAGTGTTTACAGTGAATGAGTCACAACCTGCAGCCTGAGAAATCACCATGTAGCTGAATCGACTGGACTTTACGACGTGCGTCAGTTTAACAAAGTGTTTCTAATAATGTAATAATGATAACGTAATGATAAACACCAGACATTTTGCCGCCTCAACACACCTGGATCCACATGTGTGTGTGATAGAGATGTGTGTCCTGCAGCTGGCTGACGTCTCCAGCTGTTTCTCTGGTCGGAGGACGTTTCCCAGGCTTCAGTTTCAGGAAGCAGCAGCTTGTTTCTTATAAACAGTGATTCACCGTGTGGTCAGTGAAGGGGACGGAGACAGAGAGGAGCAGCAAACAAACGACTCCTAAACACTTTAATTGTCCTGCCGCTGTTGAGACAGTCATACTCTCCTCGGTCACTGGGGCCGGGTCCCGGGGGTGGGGGGGTGAGGGGGGCAGAGTTCAGCGCCCCTGTGGTCTGCACGGTGCTCCTCTGCAGCCTTATTTAGCGAGCACGGTCGACCTTACTCTGACAGGGTTTTCTCTGTGAAGCAGCTGAAGCTCTTAATCACTGAGGGAGGTGGTGAGCATCAGCAAACTGCTGCAGCGATAGGGCTGTACTCTTAAAGGACAAGAGAAGAAGACAACACAGCCAAGCACAAAGGCACTTATTCACTAAGTGCTCGTTTGTTCCCGTGGGTATTTCCACTATTCCTCAATGACAGGTGACAAATTAGACGACGCTGTGACTCCAGTGCAGAGAGAGAGAGAGAGAGAGAGAGAGAGAGAGAGAGAGAGAGAGAGAGATCATCTCGCTTCTGTCACTTGGTCTGAAGTCGAGTTTTTCTGCATCACGTCACGTTTCTGATTCTTTCAGGACGTCTGAAGCTTTTTCGTCTTTATCTTTACTGATGCATGTCGACTCCATGTTTTTTTCCACTGTGGTGTCGTCTCTAGTGGCTGCAGCCTGGAGGTGGTGGTGGTGGTGGTGGTGGTGGGGGGGGGGGGTGCTTCTGTTCGTCACAGTTAATGACCATCTGACTTTGGCCTTGAAGTCTTTCACTGGGCAAGTAGAGAGGGAGAGGGGGGGGGGCGACAGAGAGAAGAAGAGGGAGGGAAGCCCATTCACGACGAGAGGAGGAGGGAGAGAGAGTGAGAGAGAGAGGGGGAACAGCTAGAATAGAGGATGGATGGAAGAGAGAGGGAGGGAAAGGGAAGGAAGGAGGGAGAGGGGAGGGAGAGGGAGGAAAGGGCCAGTGTGTGTGTGTGTGTGTTGGAGAGTTTTTGAGAAGGAGGGAGGGGGGCGAGGGCGAGGGATGTGTGCCGCAGGGTTAGTGAAGGATGATAATTCACCGTTAAGCCTCCTAGAAAGACCAGCTGGCCCCTCTGGAGTCAGATGTCAGCCTCCGCAGCCAGACCCACTCTGTGTCTGTGTGTGTGTGTGTGTGTGTGTGTGTGTGTGTGTGTGTTTTTGGCACTCATGCATGTATATATATGTATGTGTGTGTGCTCTGTGTGTGTGTGTGTGTGTTGACGTCAGTCGCAGCTTTTGACTGCTAGAAGGAAAACACCTGCATGGGGAGCTGTAGATTTTATCAGTCTAAGCTCTCTATCTCAGTGAGAGTGGGACTGGTCAGGAGACACACACACACACACACACACACACACACACACACACACACCATCTGCTAGTTAGTTAGGGCTATTGTTGTGAGCCATTTGGGTGGTGTGTAGAGGTTTGGCTTTGTGCTGATCTTGACCATCAGTTGGCCAGCTGGCCTGACTTTGGTTTTCCACTTGGTTGGAACAGAAAACAGAGCAGGAGACGAACCAAAGCAAACCGAGCCACCGAGCCACAAATGTTCTTGTTAGGAAATAAAATAACAGTTTAAATTACTCAATTTTCCAAATGTAAAAATAAATGAATCCCACTCCTGTCTTTGTGACTGACGAGTCTGAGGCCGTAAACTGCTGCGACGCCTCTGCTGTGCTGCTCCGTCAATGTGCTGACTAATCAGTGTGTTATACTTACATACATGTGCTGGAAGCACACACACACACACACACACACACACAGATGCACTAAATGTATCAACACTTTTCTCTGTAACAGGTTTTCTGCTTCTTTTTTCTCTCTCTGTCTCCCTCA